>CAUYQV010026435.1:0-10460 GCA_963574575.1 Galagoides demidoff | reverse complement strand
AAATAGGTCATTCTGCGGGGATGACTTAAGTCCTCTGAGCCTCAGTTTGTCCAGCTGTGGAAGTGAAGGTGATTACAGTAGTAACTCAAGTCAAGTACTCGGTAAAGTGCTTTGTAGTGGTCGTTAATTTAGAAAATAGTGCTTTTCTCCTGGATTGCGAGGCACACTTTTGTCTTTCTGCCCTCAGTTTTGTGCTCATTGGTACTGTCTGAAATAAGGTGTTTGTTAGACAAATGCAAATACATCTTCACATTACTTTGTTGAATTGGTAAATTTCATACTCTTTGCCACAAAGAAATAATGTTCATTTTATTAATTCTACAGTCAAAGGAATTAACAATAATTTCTAGACACATTATGATATCAAAATTAATAAAATATTCTTATGGTTATTTTAAATGTTATTAGTGCTAGTATTCGTATATATTTTGTTTGTTATGTTTTGTACTTATAGGAAGCAAAGTATAATGAAAAATTTATATGGTAATTAATTTTAGGTGTTGAAGAAAGTATTTGAGAAGTTGTTGGGCATATGACTGAGGGAGTTTGCAGGCCTCTAAAGGTAAAATATTTTGTTTTTATCTATGTTATAAGTTAATCTGGTTAAATTATTTTCTTATTTTTATGAGTTTAAAGAAACTGATACCAATTTGAACTCAAGCTGTAATTTTGGCACATTAACACATTGAAGTCAATTTTACTTTTGAGAATACATTGAAAATAATTATTGCCAATTCTCTCTGTAAGAAAATTGGAAATAAATTCTTAGTTTGTACCTACTGTTTTCTATCTATTGTTTTGTTTTTAAGTGTTTATTTCCCATTGTAATTTATGTTAATTGATTGAGGAAAACTCCATATAGTTCAATGAAACTCCTAGTCACTTTGTCAAGTAAATCATACTTTATCTGCTTTGCCTTTCCCTCCCTCCTTATTTGTGGTGTTATGTTTCTTACTACAGGTTTTCTTTTCAAAAATTGATTGTATAATGTATCATAATTCTAGAATCCAAGAGTTGGAATGGACTTGGAAATTTCCTCTCTAAGAAATATTATTGGATTAAAAATGTTAAAACTAACACCCATTTGTTTACATAAAGAAATTACATGCTGATGTCTGTTTTTTGTTTTAAAATATACTTAGAAATTTTCACTTTATCTTCCTTTAAAGTATTTGCCCAGAAAGATGTGTATAACCATAGTAGGATGTTATTATGATCTCCTCACAAATTTTAATGTAAGGTATATAAAGGTAAATATAAAACTTGTGAACTAGCATCTTTTTTTTAGAAAATGAAGAAAATTTTCTTTGCTTTCTGTAGTAACAAAAATTTTAATTTTTTTATGTAATGGTAATGTTTATTGCATACTTCAGAGAATATTTAGCAAATGTTCATAGTAGTTAATGCATCAAATTAGCTTGATAATGGAATATAATCTAACAACTCTTACACCTCCCCTTCTTTTACATACTCAGAGACAGTATTATAGTATTTTAAGATTTCTTTTTGTGTTTAACCTTATTTGGGTATCTGATATATTCAGGGATATAGTTGTTAGCTGATTAAAAAATATTACTTTAGTATTTCAATGTATTCTTAGTGATCTATGTGTTTTTATATTATGTTAATATAAAATTTCTTTTTAATAAGCAGCTCAACTTTTCATAATGATATATAATAGTAGATGTTTGAGTACTTTTCTGTCATTCAATCAATTTTTCTATGTAGGAATGAATTTTTTTTCAGATGGGAGATTTTGATTTTTAGGAACATAAAGAAAAGTTTGTAACAGTAATGGGAAATATCCTTGAGAAACTATATATTTGATTTATTCTGCCCTGTTTAACCTTTTGTCTTAATAAAGTAAAACTTTACAGGTAGTAAACTAAATATTTATAAGCACATACATTAAAATAAGACCTTTAAACTTACTACCAGCTTTAAAAATCAGTGCTCTTAAGTTTAAAATTGTGCATGTTCTGTAGAGGGCACTATGGCTTATCAGCATCAAGTCTATTACTTTGCACATTTCTTCCCTCCAAAGTTTCAGCTAGAAGTATTAGAATCTATTAAGTCTTTGTTTTTCACATCCATGGGTATAATAATCCTTTTATGCAAATGTTTTAGATTGCTGAGACATTATCAGCTATCATTTGAATCTTTCTTTTAATAAAAACATTAATGTAGTATATGCTCCTGGACCTTCTTAAATTATGATAGGTTCTATGAAAATAGGTGTATGTACAAAGATAAATGGCATGGAAAACAGAGCTGACTAATGTATCACAAAATACAGTCATTGTGCCCTCAAATTGCTGGGCATATACTGGGGAACAGATGTTTATTCTGAGCAGCTGTCTGTGATCTTTAGGTAAAGGAGGCTCATTATTCCTTTCAGTTCTCTCTGCTTCCCTTGTCCCCTTCTCCATAAACATAAACGTGTTCTCTCTCTTATTCTTGCTCTAACTCTAGCTCTCTCTGGCCTTGGAAAGGAGAGCCACTGTTCTTTTAGCTCTTCCCTACCTTCTCTGCTATCAGCTGGCCTGTAGCCCTGTTTTGTTAATTATAATATCTGCAGTAATAAAGTTGTACCTTGAAATTTTTATGCTATTTATACCATTTATCATTAATAAAAGTTATACTTCTGAAAAATGTTAATTTCTTCTCACATGTTTTAATAGGTTTAAATTGAACAAGTAATAATTACTAAACCTGAAGCAGTTTTATTATATAAAATTTCTAATCTTTTCAGATTTTACTGCCATATAATCAGGTACAAGAAATAGTGAAATGTGCTTGTCACATCCTTTGTGATATTCTTTTTCAGTCAGAAAGCAGTGTAAGATTTTTCAGTACTAAGTACAGACTAAGTATAAGTAGTAGAACCTCCACACCATGTGAGTCATCACATCCATATTATACGTGCTGTACCTGGAGGTGTATCACCTCCTTTTCCTTTTCTTCTCCAGGCTGAACTATACACACACACACACACACACACACACACAGAGAGAAAATATATAACAGTATAAGTCTATTGTAAGTGTTATTGAGTCTTCCTGAATTAGTAAAAGAGATCCATGGCAACTCAAGCAACTGTATACATGGGTCATTATGAAAAGTTTGAGATACATAAGAATCAAGAAGCGCACAATCCAAGCAGACAGAAATGAATGAAGCCCTCCCAGCAACACTGATAACCCGAGCAAGTTGAAACTTGCATGAGTGAATCAGAAAAGATGCTGTTGAATGTGTTTCTTCAAAGTGAAATAATAAATCATAATCCAGTCTGTCTCAAAATTTTCATAGTGACCTATGTATTATATTCACAATAGAGCATAATGAGTGAAGTATTCTATTCTGGATGTAAATAACCTAAATTCTTCTTTAACATTTAGTTTACTATAAGTGTTATAATTGAACGCTAGCTTTATCTTCTCTGTATAAAAGCAACTTAATTTAATTAGGAACCCCACATGTCCTATGTAAAATGTCTTATTTAAATTTTGACTACAGAATTTGCATTTATTTTTGCTCTGCACATAGCTATTGATGGTATATACTTACACTTTATTGTAACTGTCACTATAAGACTATGTTATATGTATAGCTGTGTTAAAACAATGTCCTTCCACGCTAAATTTTTGGTAGTCCGTGTTTCCCATTTAAAAATTATTTTAAAACTACTTGTTATCCAGTATGCTGGTATCAGGAACAGAAGACCACTTAGTTGTTCAAATCTAGATCCTACAAATCTCTGGTTCACAGAGCACCAAAAAGACTATGGGAAGGTTATCATCTACCCCTTAGTGACTGAGAATAGACACCCAAAGCTTTACAGCTAAGAAAATGAGTTTCACATCCTATTGGTAGATTTTAAAACAAACTAAGAAGCCACAGGCTATAAAGTGTATCTCCGCCTAGGACAAGATCCTTTCACACCCAACTCCACGTTATTCAGGTTTCTGGTCAAGTACCCCCTTTAGTGAAAGGCCCTCACATACGCACTTACGTACACATGGCCACTCCCTATACTATTTCCTCTCTTTTGAGTCCTTTATCACTGCTTAAAATTATTATTTTATACTTCTTTAATTGTTTGTCACTCCTACTATAATTTAAGTTTAACCTCTTAAACTTCAATTTTAAGTTTTGTTCATTGCTGTTTGGAGTGATTGGAGGGCAGTGTATTTGAGGGAGTGGAGGGAGATAAAATCAGAAGACAGATGATGAGTTAGACTAAGGTGATAATCTTGGAGGTGATGAAGAGTAGTTGGTTGCAGAGATAATTTATGTTATAGCTAATAGAACATAAAAATTGACTAAACAGAGAGAGATTTGAGGAGTCGAGGTTGAAGTTTTGGCTTTTAGTTTGAACAGCTAGGTGAATGGTGGTGTTTGCTGAAAAGCGAAAGCTGGAGAGCAGCAGGTTGATGGGACTGGTGGGTAGTGAAGACCTGAGTTGTGCTTTGGCCATATCACACTTGAGGTATCTGGGAACACACAGTAGATTTTGGCTGAGCAGATAATGCAGAGAGGAATCAGAGGTAAAGCTATAAATTTGGTAGTTTTGAAGGAGTGGGACTCGGTGAGATCACTTAAACAGTGAGTGCAGATAAAGACTGAGTCCTGGGGAGCTGCAATATTTAGAGGTCAAGACAAGGAGAAAGGACAAAGAAAACTGGGAAGGGATAGCCAGTGATTTTGGGGGAAGAAAAACAAGAAACATGCAAGATCCCAGAAAATTTACTTCCTATTCATTAAAACTCATAAAAGAAAAAGGGTGAGGGGATATGGAATCCAGGAGACAGGAAATTGAGCATACTTGGACATTATATCCTTTCCTATAATACTTTTCTCCCTGGAGTTAATGATTGCCCTGTTCTTGTACTTGCTTGCTTCCCTGTGCCCTTAGCACTGTTTCCCATAAAGCTATTTTGTACCTCATCTCACCGTATAGCCATATACCTCAAGTGATCCTTCTCCCTCCTGTGCCCTTGTGATATTTTTCTTGGAGCCCTCGTTTCCTCCAGTCTAGATGGGTTGTTCTCCACCTGCTGCATGCTGTGCAGGTGTCACACTGGTCTTTCTCTTATTCTCCAGGCTTCTCATTCCTTGTATTAGATGTCCCTGATTCTTTGGTCACCTCTGATTACTGTTTACATGCTTGTGATGGTAAACACTGAGTGGTTATTTACTGGAAAACTGTGATCCTAACTATGAGGCCTGGGGAAAGTAGTTTGGGTATATTGTGGTAGGGAAGAAGATCAGGGGATTTGTGTATAATACCTAAAGCTTAAAAATCAAGTAATAGGATCATAAGCATTCTGGGTTGAAATGTGGAACAAAATGTCAGAAGCAGCATCTGCAAGTGTCTGGGCCAGTTCCTGGTACCTCGTGAATGCTCAGTAACTACTTTCATTATTAAATGCTAGACCTGAGTAACCACAAAGTATAAATAACTCCAAACTTAAAAAATTAAGGCTCAGCACCTGTGGCTTAATTGGCTAAGGTGCCAGCCACGTACACCTAAGGTGGCGGGTTCGAATCCCCAGCCCAGGCCTGCCAAACAACAATGATGGTTGCAACCAAAAAATGGCCTGGCGTTGTGGCAGGTGCCTGTGGTCCCAGCTACTTGGGAGGTGGAGGCAGGAGACTCACTTGAGCCCAGGAGTTGGAGGTTGCTATGAGCTGTGATGCCATGGCACTCTACCCAAGGGGATAGCTTGAGGCTCCATCTCAAAAAAAAAAAAATTAATATAAATATGTCTTGATCTCACTCTAATTTTTCACTAAATTATCAGTTTCTGTTTGCATTCATTTAATTTACTTCCAACTGTTGTTTAATGTATACTTTTATTCAGAGGAGTTCCTTTTTTTTGAGACAGCCTAAAGCTGTCCCCCTGGGTAGAGTGCCATGGCATCACAGCTCACAGCAACCTCCAACTCCTGGGCTCAAGTGAGTCTTCTGCCTCCACTCCTGAGTAGCTGGGACCGGAGGTGCCCGCTAAGCCACAATGCCTGGCTATTTTTTTTGGTTGCCGCCATCATTGTTGTTTGGCAGGCCTGGGCTGGATTCGAATCTGCCACCTTAGGTGTATGTGGCTGGTGCCTTAGCCACTTGAGCCACAGGCGCAAAGCCTTTTTTTTTTTGGCCTGGGCTGGGTTTGAACCCTCCACCTCCAGCATATGGGGCCAGCACCCTACCCTTTTGAGCCACAGGCCGCCGCCCAGGGGTACTTGTTTTTATTATAGCACAAGCATGTATAGCAATTCCTTCCAGTTTATTTTGATTGCTTTATAATATTTGTGACTAAAATTTTTTTTGTTTCTTTTAAATACAAGTGTTATTTTTACCTATTAAGTAATTTGCTTTTATTTTATTATTTTATTATTCATTTTTTTACTGATACTTTGTTTTTATGAAGTATGTAAGAATTTATCCATTTTATTTTAGCTGAAGAAGGAACTGAAATACATAGTAGTCTTATTTGCTTGTATAATATATCCTATGTAGAATATCATTTATAAGTAAATTTGTTGTATTTTAGCTTACTATCAGTATTAATTGATACTATTATATCCATCTTCACTAATCTAAAATTTTTTGGGCATACTAAATGTTATTGTGCCTTTATAAATTATGATTTCCTATTGGATTAAAGCATATTTTCACATCCCCACAAAACTTTTCTCCTAAAAAAATAGAAAAATCACATTTAGTATATGAATTAGGATAACAAATTGGAAATGGCTTTATATGCATATTTGTTTTAGATGTTGGCAAAAATGGCAACCCCCTTGAAGGAGTCTAAGAATATCCTTGTGCAGTAATAGCAAATTGAAGATTATGGAATGCGCTAATGTAACCAAGTATCTTAAATTATTTGACATTTCATGATTATTGTATACCACCATTTAGGCAGCTGTATTAAAATGAATAACTTTATAGTTTCAGGTGTGTTATTGCTGTAGTACAATGTGTTAATTAAAAGAACTCAGTATTTATACAATTTAAATATTTTAGCAATAGAGCTTTTGTTGGAATGCTTTTCTTAAAATTAAAAGTAGATATTCTTGGATAAGCAAGACATACATTTACTATAATAGAAGAAAAATAGACATATAGCTTTACATACTACAATGTTCTAACCAACAGTTTAGTTATAAAAGGGATTTGAAATATTAAATAATAATACTTTGTTTTCATTTTTTCATCACCTAAATCAAAAGAAAAAAAATCCTGACACTTAAATTTTACTAAAGCAATTATTTTTAATTCACAGGTTGTGTTCTACCTAAAAACATTTATTTAAATCTAGATTTTCTTAAAGTATTATACTCAGTTAAAGAATTTAATTGTTTTAAGCTTTTGTTTTGCAAACTGAAATAGTCTTAGCCTTGCGTGGCATTGTTGGAAATAGTGCTACCACATTATTGACAGCCATTGAAAAAATGCATTTGCTAAGCAAAGAAAATTCTTCAGTATCTTGGCTTCATACAAGTAAACTAATGGACAAGGTATGTTTAAAGAATATAATTTTAAAACTATTAAATGAGAATATTTCATATTAAAGGATGTTGTCATAATACTTTTTCATTGGTTGATGATTTTTTTTCTCCATTACATACTATGTTCTTTTGAGTGCTTCCTATGGACAATAAACTTCATTTAGAGATGACTTCCTGGACCTAAGTGTGTAATTCCTGTATCTGAAACAGTGTAACATTGAATCATCATTGGAGATAGAATTTCAAGCCCTAATTTCACTATTATTTTTGTGTAACCAAAAGTATATAACTAAAGCAGACTTATTATACTTAGGGCTTAAGATGATATTCAGATTAGAATGCTGGAACTCTAAAAAGTTTTTCTAAGTTTGTATTTTTACCCTGGATATTACTTAGGAAGATTATGTTCCTTTGAGTTATATACTATAACTATAAAAGAAACAAGAATAAACATGCTACAACAAATAAACAACAAAAACTTGGGAGAGTCCTGTAAAATCTAATATTTTAAATTGAGCAGTGTATTGTGGCCGAACCTTAAGGATTGTGTTTACATTGATCACATCCCTTTTTATTTTTGTGTTGTTATTAAGGATGCACGTTTCTGAGAATTTTTCACAATCATTATGCTGGCTTTTTAAAATTATACTTCATCTGAAAGGCTAACTGTATATAGCATAGGTTTTGTAATATAGTATAAAATAGTCAGTAGCAATTCAGTCCACAGTAACTGGGCAATCATCTCTTTCCCAAGCTCAGAGAAGTTTTCATAGAAGTTTACTTCCTGACCCTGTTCACAGCTCACATTCTTTTGGACAGCAACATGAATTTGTGGAGCTGGAGTGACTCTCCTACATTTTTTTCAGGCCTATGTATTTCTGCTTAGACTTCCAGTCTACTAACAGTCAGTTCTGTTTATGTTTGTTTACATGGGTTGTTATTCAAACAGAATTCTAAAATAATTCATAAATGGTACAAACTTGAACAGATTTGTGCTAGCTGATGAGAATATAGGGATGAAAAGTCTTTTGGCCTCAGGTAGCTTATCTTTTAGTGAAAAATGGTCAAATAAATCAATGATTACTGTTTAATGCCATGTTTTATGAAAAACATGTGCCTAGGGTGCTGTGCTGGCACCAAAGAAGGGTATTTAGCAATCTGCATACACTCTTAAGGAGGAGAACTTCTCTGGAGGGTGATAAGAGAGTTGAACCTGGAAGGACATGTGGAATTTTGATAGATGAAGAAGGGGATGGAGAGAGGCCATCCTAAGTAGAAGAAAGCGAATATGCTGGCACACAAGCATGAGTCACCAATAAACACCTTTTTCACAAAAATTCACTTGGAAAGTAGTATGTGTTATAGGGAAGAGGGAGGCCAGGGAAGATAGGAAAAGTAAAGGAGCATTGCAGTTGTTTTTATGAAAATACTTGATCTAAGGGGGAGACTCTAGGAATAGCTCTGAAGGGACGGCTTTATGAAGGGTAAAAATAAAATCTTCAGTTTGGGGACGAATTTAAATGGGTGAGACAGAGGATTCTAGAGTAATTTCTGCACCAATCACAACTATCTAGAGTATAGAAAGAGGGTAGAACTTGGAAAATAAAGAGAACACTGTTGTCTAAGTTAGAAAAGTTGAGTTTGAGGTACCTATGGCATATCTGGAAATGGTCTAATGTAGTAGGGAGCTGTACATTTGGACTTAGAGTTTTGCATATAAGACAGTGAATTCATGGGTTTGGATGAGGGCACTAGGAATCAGGAATCAGGGTTTTATTTTGTTGTTTTATTTTGTTGTTTTATTGTGTTTGTGTTTTAAGAATTAGTTTTCTTAGAGTAGAACTACCAGGACGCATAGTCTTAGGAAACATTAACATTTAAGAGAATGAAAAAGTCAAAAGTGTGATGCTGAGAGAAGATGGCCAAAGAGGCAGGAGAAAAATTAGGAGAAGGCTCTATCAGAAAAGCAAGTCGCATAGAGTTTCAAGAGGGAGGGCGTAGTTAATCATGACAGGGGTTGCCTGAAGGCTTCTGGCAGTAGTTTGTTAGTTTTGGTAGTATGTGGATAATTGATGACCTTACTGAATAATTTTAGTCTTGTGGTGAGGATAGGAGCCAGACTACAGTATGTGGAAAGCACATAGATAAGCATTTACCCAAAGCTATACCATTTGGAAAACTTACAGGACTCAATTGTGAAAATGAAATGTGTTAGGCATTCATATTAAGACATTTGAAAGCAACAATAAAATGAACTATGATAAATGGGAAGAATGAAATTAAATTTCTGTGATAAATTAAAAGACCAAAACCGGAAGTGATTATTTTTTGAAAAGATTAACACAATTAACACATTTCTAGAAAGTTTAATCAAGGAAAAATAAAATTTAAAATTATAGCATCAGAAATTAGAGACAATCTATAAAGGAAAATTAAAACTTCTTAGAAAATACGATGTGCAGTTTTGTTTTACAATCTAAACATCTAAATAAGAAAAATGATTTTTTTTTTTTTTTTGAGACGGAGCCTCAAGCTATTCCCTTGGGTAGAGTGCCATGGCATCACAGCTCATAGCAACCTCCAACTCCTGGGCTCAAGCGAGTCTCCTGCCTCTGCCTCCCAAGTAGTTGGGACCACAGGCGCCTGCCACAACGCCTGGCCATTTTTTGGTTGCAGCCATCATTGTTGTTTGGTGGGCCCGGGCTAGGGATTCGAACCCGTCACCTTAGGTGTACGTGGCTGGCGCCTTAGCCGATTGAGCCACAGGCGCCGAGCTGTGATTCTCACTTCTTGCCTCAGCTTCCCAAGTAGCTAGGACTACAGATGCCTGCCACAACTCCTGGCTGTTTTTTGGTTGTAGCTGTCATTGTTGTTTGGAAGTCCTGGGCTGGATTTAAACCCACCAGCTCCAGTGTATGTGACTAGCATCCTAGCCCTGAGGTACAGGC
>CAUYQV010026432.1:0-13213 GCA_963574575.1 Galagoides demidoff | reverse complement strand
ACATCTGCCCCACAGCTTCTCCCTGGATAAGGATTTCAGGAGCAGATCAGGATCTTAGAATATATACAAATAAAATCCAACTCCCATTTGTCAAGCAGAGAAGAAAAAGTTAATTAAATGCCAGATGAGCTTTTGTTTTTTTACATTGTTTGCATCCCTTTGCCCTCAATAAACATAATCCTTTTTTTAGTTGCCCCCCCAAAAAAGTCTAAAGTTGCTGTGAGCTGTAACACCACAGCACTCTACTGATGGTGACAAAGTAAGACTGTCTCAAAAAAAAAAAAAATTCGGTAGTCTACTACTTAACTGTGGGTGAGTGGTATGGAGGCCTACAAGCAGGTCCAAAAGGGACCCCTGAAGCTGAAAGGTGTTGCAGAGCTCAGCGTGACCAAGAGGAAGAAGAAAAAGAAGGAAAAAGACAAGGCAAAACTCCTGGAAGCAATGGGAACGAGCAAGAAGAACGAGGAGGAGAAGTGGCGTGGCCTGGACAAGAGGACCCCAGCCCAGGTGGCCTTCAAGAAGATGCAGGAGAAGCGGCAAATGGAAAGAATCCTGAAGAAAGCATCTAAAACCCACAAGCAGAGAGTAGAGGACTTCAACAGACGCCTAGATACACTCACAGAGCTTTAGACATTCCCTAAGTCAGCTGGACAAAGTAGCCTGCTGGCCATGGGTCTGGAGCAGCATCAAGAGCAAGCAGAAGGCCAATTTGGGGTTATGTTTCGTCCCTCTGGTATTTTCTAGAAACAATGTTTTACACACGCCCTCGTGGTTTCTGCTGTGGCAGTACTTTAGGAAGCTGTGTAACCTCATTTTGGAACTGATTAAAGTAAGACTGTCCTTTTACTCAACTTAGGTTTCTCGGTAACACACAGAAGATACACCTTTTTCGTTTGGATAGAAAGTTTTGAAGGTTCATCTAGAGAAGGGGTCCTCAAACTTTTTAAACAGGGGGCCAGTTCACTGTCCCTCAGACCATCGGAAGGCCGGACTGCAGGCCCCAGGACAAGTCAGCTGCTAAGCAGGACAGGCAGCGGCAGCGAAAACACCCGACGGGCCAGATAAATTGTTCTCGGCAGGCCACATGTGGCCTGCGGGCCATAGTTTGAGGACGCCTAATCTAGAGGTAAAAGTCATTTCTTTGTGCCATGTAAAAATGATTTTACTCCCAAGTCAAGGCTACCCACTGAGGCTAGCCAGCTGTCTTCACCTGGATGAGACAGACTCCAGAAGATAGGGAGCTAATGTTAATGTGGCCTACACTTTGCAGACCACTGCAAAAACCTGTGTGGGTTGCCCGAGGAAGCCACTCACAGCTTTGTGGCCTTCACACTGCCTCTTCAGCCAGTGAGACAACGCAGCATGGGTAGCAGAACTACTACCTAAAGCAAGGATGGGGATTGCCATGACAGGCATTGCCAGTCAATCACAGCGTTCTTTGTAATGGAGCCCAGACACAGCCTGCCTCACAAACCTCAACTTAGACAGTAAGCAGCCTCTTGTATTCACTCAGAATTGGCATATCACGTGGAGCCAAGCGTTGAGTCTGGGGCTGTCCTGTGTAAACTAGACTAAAGCAAAATTCAGTTCTTAAATATAAAAAAAAAAGTTCTAAAAGTATGATACCGAGACTTAAAGGTGAATCGAACCACTACCATTAACAATAAGCATTTGTGACATTTTGAAATTTCTGTAATAACTGAAAAGTGATATAAAAATGCCTGAATTCTATTGAAAACAGTCATAGATACTACAAATACCTGTGTAGATTTCCTGCCTACATTTATCATTGGAGAAAAAGCTAAATTTCAGCTAGAGATTAGTGAAAATAAAATGTAATTTTTCTCTATCCTCCCTTTACCCAGCCCTTTGGGATTCTGGGTAAAGAGCCCTGCATTATAGGCAGTGATGTCTCAGAACAGAAAGAGAGCCTGATCAGGAGAACATATTAATCTCTGCCATGAGCCCTCTGGGCATCTGAAAGCATCTCTCTCAGCTTTATAGTCGGAGTCAGCCTCACCAGTAGCCTCTCTTCTGTCCCAAGCCTTGTCTCAGGGAGCAGGGAGCAGGAACTCTCCACATACCTGCTGTCCTTCCATCTGAACCATTACCAAAGATTCTTCCACTGGCCAAACTTCCAAGGATGTGACATTTGGAGAAATGATGAGGGGGGAAAGACCTGGTATACAAAGACAATGTCCTCTAACTATCTGAATAGAACATCAGATGGGTCCCCAGCCCTGAAGATTAAATCTATCTGGGGAGGAAAACTAACTGGCCTTTCAGGTCAGCTATGTTGTCATTACCAAAGTAGATGTTTGTTCAGATTTTCTTCTAGCTTCCATGGTCAATGACATTTTATACTTTTATTTGCATTTTTTTGTTTGTTTGTTTTGGGGGTTTTTTTTGGCTGGGGCTAGGTTTGAACCTGCCATCTCTAGTATATGGGGCTGGCATCCTACTCTTTTGAGCCACAGGCGCCACCTGACATTTTATGCTTTTTTTTTTTTTTTAACATTTTATGCTTTTAAGATGTGAGACCCAAAGGCAGAAGACAAGGGATACTGCTGCAAGTCTGGAAGACATGTTTCTGAAATGGGATACACAGCACTTAGGTCAGGGAAGCTACCAGGAAGTGACACTGGCCCTGGGATACCCTTTATATCACATAAGAACATAGAGGAACTAACATTTCCTGAGGACTTACTCCCTGCTGGGGCTACACAATGTGTATGTCATATTTATCATAAACTGTTTTCCATAAGGTAAATGCTTTGCTTTTCAAAAAAATTGGAGTTTTTTTTGTTGTTTGTTTGTTTGTGACAGAGTCTCACTCTGTTGTCCCACAGTAGATTCTCATGGCATCAGCCTAGATCACAGCAACCTCAAACTCCTAGGCTCAAGCAAGTTTCCTGCTTCAGCCTCCTGAGTAGCAGGGACTATAGGTGCCTGCCAAGATTCCTGGAATTTTTTCTATTTTTAGTAAAGACAGAGTCTCACTCTTGTTCAGGCTGATCCTAAACTCCTGAGCTTGAGCAACCCTCTCAACCTTGCCTCCCAGAGTGCTAGAATTATAGGCATGAGCCACTGGACCTGGCCCAATATCACATTTTTTAAGCCGAGTTTTTATAAGCTTCTTCCAGAGGAGATGAACATAAACTTTTGCTGAGAGGGCCATGGTCATGACTTAGAGTTGGAGTAGGACAAATGTATTTTCCTTCATACATGCACATATGCTCTTGCAAAGAATGTTATTTCTTTTAAATTGTACTTGGCCCTTCTCCAGGGACTACTCTTTGAGGTATACTTAATATTACTAGTTGGCACTTTAAGAGATTAAGACAATAAATAATTTTGCTTTTATTTCTTTCTTTTTTTTTGAGACAGAGCCTCAAGCTGTCCCCCTGGGTAGAGTGCCATGGCATCACAACTCACAGCAACCTCCAACTCCTGGGCTCAAGCGAGTCTCCTGCCTCAGCCTCCCAAGTAGCTGGGACCACAGGTGCCCACCACAACACCCAGCCATTTTTTGGTTGCAGCTGTCATTGTTTTTTGGCGGGCCCAGGCTGGATTCGAACCCACCACCTTAGGTGTATTGGCTGGCGCCTTAGCCACTTGAGCCACAAGCACTCAGCTGCTTTTATTTCTTTACAACAAATTGATTGCTCTTGATTGACTTATGGGAAAACAAGGAAAAAAGTAAAGGTAACCTGCATGTATCATAATGGTGAGAAGAGAAAAAAGTATTTGGTATTACTCTAATTGACATTCAGAGAGTTGCTCGTCTATTTGTGATGGAATCCAGATTTAAGTATTTGGGCATTTGTTAGATTTTGCCACCTAGATCTATTCCCCATTCTTCTGATAGCAGGATCCCATCTTTCATCAGGGCCACTATCCTCCCAACACTGGATAATCTGGCGGTGCTATTCATCAAGGGACCCTCCCCCTACCCCTGCCTCAGC
Source organism: Galagoides demidoff (assembly GCA_963574575.1). Classification (NCBI taxonomy): domain Eukaryota; kingdom Metazoa; phylum Chordata; class Mammalia; order Primates; family Galagidae; genus Galagoides; species Galagoides demidoff. The sequence goes on along the minus strand of CAUYQV010026432.1, from coordinate 9,248 downwards.
TGAGTGTGAGCACCTGACCCAACCTTAGGCAATCAGAACTCTTTCCTTTTCACTCAAGGACCTTGTTACCAGCTCAGCACCTGTGGCTCAAGTGGCTAAGGTGCCAGCCACATACACCTAAGGTGGCAGGTTTGAATCCAGCCCGGGCCACCAAAAAACAATGGGGCTGCAACCAAAAAATAGCCGGGCGTTGTGGTGGGCGCCTGTGGTCCTAGCTACTTGGGAAGCTGAGGCAGGAGACTTGCTTGATCCCAGGAGTTGGAGGTTGCTGTGAGCTGTGATGCCATAGCACTCTACCCAGGGGGATAGCTTGAGGCTCTGTCTCAAAAAAAAAAAAAAAAGGGACCTTGTTACCCAGATTCTAGAACTGTCCTGGCTTCTGTCCTTTCCAAGTACCACCTGTTCAGCTTTTTATTCAGTTCTGTAAATATCATTCCAATAATCTCTTATTAATTGGTTGCTTTTCTACAACTGGCTGCCTCCTTAGCTCCAAGACTTCTACTCTATAGCTGGGCATTGTGGTGGGCGCCTGTAGTCCTAGCTACTTGGGAGGCTGAGGCAAGAGAATCACTTGAGCCCAAGAATTGGAGGTTGCTGTGAGCTGTGACGCCATGGCAGTCTACCCAGGACAACAGCTTGAGACTCTGTCTCAAAAAAAAAAAAAGACTTCCACTCTGGAGTCATGGAACAAAAGGTGAATGTGGGGACAGAAGAATCGAGCCACTGAGCTGTGGTATGGTTTTGAGCTCATTACTTGAAATAGGAAGAAAAACTCAGAGGGCTGGTGTGTGAATTCAATGAGACAAAATATATGCTCTCTGAGATCAGGGACTTTGATTTATTCTCTGCTAAATCCACAATGCCCATCACAAAACACAGAGAAGGGCATCAATAAAACTTGTTGGCTTAATTAATACTGGATCTAAAAATACTTTGTTAACTCTAATGTATAACATGAATAGCTAAGTCCATTACACCTAGGATGAAGAGAGCGGATTTCTATTCTCTCTCTCCTCAAAGGTTTGTCTTGGTCTTGTATCTCTACACTAAGTTGGACTGCTTTATTTTGGAATGTAGTCAATTTGCCTGCTTCCTATATGACTGATGTCATAAAATTAGAAAAGCCACCTTACTTATGTGGAGGGTAGGTGGGTTCATATTTATAGGATGGGAAGAAAAAAGGATGTCCCCTTCTTGTCCTCAGGGCACATGTCCACATTCAGTAGGTCTAAAATTGATGCTAAGGTAGGCACCTCCCCCCATGTTATGCAGAGACAGTGCTGTTGAACACTGAGTAAATGTTTTCCAGAAGTTCCAGTTAAGAAACAACATAGTGTAAGGTGAGGGCACAAAGGTAGAGAAACAGGGGAAATGGAACTGCTTTAAAGAACAGAGATCCATGAATAGCACTGGGGGGAAGATATGGCCCATAAGGACACCTCCAAATCCTTCGTATATGACACTAAGTACTAGATACAGACACTGGTCTCAGGGATTAGCAGAGGGAAGGATACTGACACAGCTCTGTCTTACGAAGTGATTCCAAATGTGTCTGGGTCTATGAGACTGTGTCCATGATCAGCAAAACAAATGAGGGAAAAGTTTGAGGGGTGGTGGTATTGCCCAGAAATTATAAGTTTCAGCCTGGTGATCACAAGACTCCATGTAAACCACAGAACAGAGGATTTGGGGGTTGAAGGCAAAGCTTCAGCGCAAAGAGGGCAAGAGGGAAGCTTCGCTATTTTATGGGTAACTGAAAGCCTCAGGGACAGCTCTATCTCCTGATTCATGCTGCCCCCTGGAGGTTGGTGTGGATATCGCAGCTCCCTTTCACGCTATTCGGTCTCCTTTTCATCTCAGTTCTGGATCATCCTGTCGGGAGTCAAAGGGTTCCTAAGGAACCCCGGAGGAAATTAAATGTCCCCGAAAACTGCGTGCTCCAGCACTCACTTGAATGGTAACCAGGCTTCATTATCGCGAGCTTTCCGAGCTGTCCCTTAGCCCTACAGCTCATATTTCAGCACTGCCCTCCAGTTAAATCTGCAAAACCCCGCGTATAAGTCTTCTGAATATTGGGTTCCGAGATAGAGGGAAAGGAAAGAAAACAAAACTGTGAAGAACCACGGTGCCTGCCTGCACAGCCCTCCCCCTCATCAGAGCTTTAGGTGACTTATGATGAAATCGCCTGTCCCTACTCAGTGTCCCCCGCGGGTTATCAGGGAACCTTTTTTTGGGAATCCACCCGCTTTATCAAATCCCAAAACCTTGGCCCTTCTCCCGTCTTCCCTAAACATCTTGATACCCCAAGATCAATACAGGGAATAGAGGGGTGCAGAACTATAAGAGGATTAGTGTGGCCAGAGTCTGGGGTGAGCTTGCGGCCCCTCGGAGCCCAGCACACCACTGTTTTACTCCAGCCAGGGCCCAGGAAAAGTGCGGGCGGAGGAGAGTCAAGCGGGGTAAACCTGAAACTACGCCAAGAGGAAGGGATAAAAGACAGTGGGCAGAGAAAGGTCGGTTAGGGACACAGTCCCGGCCCAGCCCCTAAAGCGTCTGGACCAATCAGGGGTCTCTCTCCCCTCTCTTCTCCCACGCCTTTCTCCGCTCTTGGCCCTTGAGAGCAAACACCTTCAAAGCTGCAAAGCGGAACGAGGTCAACGCCGGTGCTGACACCACTGCAACTGAGCCCCTCTTCCAGCAGCGTCCCTGGGGACCTCCAGGGGCTGTGCTCTGCACCAATGCCGTGGCCTCCTGAACCAAGCAGCAAGACCAAATCGTCGCCATCTCCAGGCCTCATGTCAATAAATATATAAATAGATAAGTAAGTCTCAAGGCCTAAACGCCGAGGATCCGTTTCCAAAGCCAATCAGAGCGCGGCTCTCAGAAGAGCGGAACCCCAAGGAAAGCGCGGAATGCAAGATCAGTCCGCCTTGCCACGCGCCCTCCCCGCGGCAGCCAATCAGGAGAGCCTACCAGCCGGGACCACTCTAGCTCGACCTCAAAACAAACCTCCTCCCTCTCCGCCGCAAGTGTGCTCTGCCAGCAACTGGAGAGCCTAAGTTGCGAGTGGAAACTGATTTCTTTCCTTCACTCGCCCTAAACTTAAGGAGGGAATGGTTAGGTCACGAGAATGCAGGAAACATCCCAAAATTACCATTTTCCCTTGACAGAGGCTTTCCTCTTAGGACCTAAAGGCGCCCCTGTTTCTCCTGGTCTTATTTAAATGGCGTGGCAGAGGGGACTGAGCAGTGGGAAAGCTTCCAGGCAAACAAATGGATGAGATGGATAGATGGTGAACCTGGTCACTCCTGCCCCAACAGTGTAGGTGTGGGTGCTACAGGCCTCCAAGCAAGAGGCTGTGCGGTCTAAAGTCAACTAACGCTCCAGTTGAGGAGGGCTGTACAGGCAGGCACTGTGGTTCTTCAGTTTTGTTTCTTTCCTTTACCTGGCCATCCCTGAGCAAGGAGATGCTTAAACCAGATATGCTAAGGAACTGTCACTCCTTAGCTGAGGGAGAGGATGCAATCCCACAGTCATCTTGGGCTTTCTCCAAGGCAGTGTTCCAGGCTGCTGCACAGCTGTTCCAAACCCTTGAAGCATCTGCCATTTACTTAAGAGGCCACTTTCCTCCAACAGGCTTGATACTTATGAAAAAGTATCCTCCCTAAAATTACCACCTCTGACCTGAAGTGGCTAGAGGTTAAGAGGTTACCATATCCTCCTTTTCTAGGTACTCATCAGAAGGGATGGAAACCCAGGAAGTAGAGAAGGAAGGTGACTTTGGAGAAGATTTGGGGCCACTTGAAGGACAAAGGAGAAAGGAAATGGGAGAAGATTGAGTGTTATTATGTCATATTAAATATTTATTATTTTCTTCAGATGGACCTTGGAATAATTCTCAGGTCAGAAGGGATGAATTAGTGTTCAAGATACTGAGACTTTAGGTCAAAAAGCTACAGGGGAAAAAAAATCTTGAGCAAAAAAAAAAAAAGAAAATCAAGTGACTTAGAGGCAGTCACCCCTTGCTACCATTCCAACAGCTGAGGCTTCATGCCTCAGGACATGGTGATAAGAGTTGAGTGAGGCAGTGAAGGTTTTTACTGAGGGAAGAAATGAGCCTTGGGTGTGTGGGAGCAGGAGAGGAGCGTGACAAAATTGGGAAAATGATAAAGGTCACTTTGGAAGACCGGGGGAAGTGGTCTTGGGAAAACCTGAAGACACTGGGAGATTCAGAAGGCCCAGGGGATCCAGCTATTTCTGTTGAGGTAGGGTCCTGGGAATGCAGGTAGGCTGAGGCATACAAAGGCTTGGGAGGCAGGAAAGAACCAGCAAGGGGACCCCAGGTGAAGAAAGGTATGGGATGGAGTTCAGAAGTCCATGGAGAGGACTGGCAGATCTCAGGGTATATCCCGGCACATCAGAAGTTGGGCTTATGCTTCTTGAGCTCCACCATAAGATGGTGAATGTTGATGAGCTCAGTCCGAGCAGGAAGGGCTCGGAGCTGGGGCTGAGATAGCACCCGGTGGAAGCGATGATAGAGCTGGATCAGCTGAGTCAGTGCTCCCTGGTCAGAGAAAGTCATGGCAGGATCAGACTGAGGTGGTGGTATTGATGATTAGGAATCAGGTTAGGGCTCATCCAGAACTTTGGGCACAGCTAGTAGCTGAAGATCATGGGTCACTTAAATGATGCTGAGCCCAAAGAAAAAAGGAGCAAAATAGGGAGATGGGAGCTAGGGCAGGGAGAGATAGGTCACCTGGATGATACTGGTTCCATTTCTGAAGTTGGTGAAACTCCGCATTACATCCTGACTTAGTGACTCCACTGATGATTTCCAGGAACTACCAAAGCCACGGATCAGCTGGGTTACCCGGGCTGATAGCAGAAGGAAAGAATGTCAGAGAGGGAGGTAGCTGAGTGATCTTGGATCCCACTAAATTCTCCCCAAGGCATTGCCATCCTCACCATCAAATCCCTCTTTTCTGGTATTCTCCTAACCCAGGTTTTCCTGCTCTGCCCCCACCCCATGTAATCTGCTTTCTATCATTTTTCCTTCCTACTTACCTTACCACTGATACCACCACTACTACACCATCCTCATACCTTCTTCTCCTCGAAGTCGCTCAGCCTGTCCACGCTCAATCAGAGTTTCAGCCTCCTTTACAAAAGCCACCAGACCCCCAAAAGGAGGCGATAACAACTCTTCAATGAATTCCTGGAGAGATAAAAATACAATCACATTGGGCAGCGCCTGTGGCTCAGTGGGTAGGGTGCTGGCCCCATATACCAAGGGTGGTGGGTTCGAACCTGGCCCCTGCCAAACTGCAACAAAAAATAGCCAGGCATTATAGCAGGCATCTATAGTCCCAGCTATTTGGGAGGCTGAGGCAAGAGAACTGCTTGAGCCCAAGAGCTGGAGGTTGCTGTGAGGTGTCACGCAACGGCACTCTACTGAGGGTGACAAAGACTCTGTCTCAAAAAAAAAGAAAAGAAAAGAAAAAAATCTAACTGAAATCTGATGAAGCCTTTCCCATATAATTACACACTTATAAGGAATATAACAAAGGAAGAGTTTAGCCACACCATAGGATATAATCACCAAAACCTGTACTATAGGACAATCTACATGACCAATGATTCAGTTTCTTCCAAAAATAAACTGCAGGAACCAAGGCAAAGATGTAGGGAAAAATCTATAAATTAAAAAAAAAAAAAAAAAAACATATGCATGGACCTTATATGGATTTTAATTTGAACCATAAAAATCATTTGAGATGACTGGGGAAATTTGAATATTAGCTATTTTAAGTGAGATAATTTTTTTAAAAAGTGATGATAATGTGGTTTTAAAAACATGTTCTGATACAAATGAGGTATTAATAATACATAAGATTCAATTCAAAATAACTAGAGAACAGAGGAGTAAGATAAGCCATAGATACTGGTATAGATGAAACAAAACTGTCCGTGAGTTATTGGTTGAATATTAGTGATGATACCTAGGGGTTCACTATGCTTGTCTCTTAGCAAATACATTTGAAGTTTTCTACAATAAAAAGTTAAATTTTGGCTTGGCACCCACAGCTTAATAAATAGGACACTGACCACATACACAGAGGCTGGCGGGTTCAAGCCTGGCCCGGGCCTGCTCAACAACAATGACAACTGCAACCAAAAAATAGCCAGGCGTTGTGGTGGGTTGGCTAGTCCCAGCTATTTGGGAGGCTGAGGCAAGAGAATTGCTTGAGCCCAAGAGTTTGAAGTTTCTGTGAGCTGTGATGCCACGGCACTCTACCAAGAGCGACATAGTGAGACTCTGTCTCAAAAAAAAAAAAAAAAAGTTAAATTTTTTTAAAGAAAATGGAAAAGGAATTAAAACGAAACAAAGGCCAGGCGTGGTGGTTCATACTTGTAATCCTAGCACTCTCAGAGGCTGAGGCAGGTAGATTGCCTGAGCTCACAGGTTTGACCAGAGCGAGACCCCATCTCTAAAAATGACCAGACATTGTGGCAGGCACCCATAGTCTCAGCTACTCGGGAGGCTGAGGCAAGAGAATCACTTGAGCCCAGGAGATTGAGGCTGCTGTGAGCTAAGATGCCATGGCACTCTACTGAGAGTGACAAAGTGAGACTCTGTCTCAAAAAAACAGTAACAAAAAAACCCACAAAGGCACAAAAACAAACTCTACTCAGTAAGAAATGGTAAGATGAATGTGAAATTATTACTCCATTTAAAAATAAATTCTTCCCTCAAAACATCTACTTACATCCACTAAGGATTGTCAGGTACCTTGTATGAGACTAGAGAGACATGCTTTAAGAAAGGATCTTTCTTTTTTTGTGATGTGATTTTGGAAAGAGATTACATACCCCAATTCAACCGATTACAGTTGCCTAAATTCTTAACAATACAACAGTGCAGGGTATAGGGAGTGGATTGCAAATAAAAACCGAGCAAATAGTGATGACCTTTGCTGTCTAATGTAATAGCCATGTAGTAGTCACACTATAGTAGTAGCACCTGAAACATGGCTATTCTCAGTTTAGATATAATCTAAACCGAAATGCATAAAATACATACCAGGCTTCAAATATTTCATCATTAGAGAAAATTTTAAGTGTATCATTACCATTTTATTGATTATATGTTAGAATAGTATTTTAGATGTAGTAGTTCAATATATTATTAAATTTATTTCACCTGTTTCTACTTACTTTTTAAATGGAGCTACTAGAAAATTTAAAATTATTTAGCTGGCTCACATTTGTGACATGCATTATATTTTTACAAGATAGCACTGATCTAGACCAGTGCTTTATGCTTTCTATTTAGCGAAAGAGAACATTTCCATAGTAGAGGAGTGACCAGAGGCAAACAATGCACTGAGCACAGGCTAACAATATGTCCCACACAGTATCAAGCAGAAGCCAACCTAAAAGGACAAGGAGCATTGATGGCAGCTAGCTCCCCACACCTGGCAAATCTCATGGACCTCAGCTGCTTCCAGCAGAGTCCACTGGTTAAGTGAATTCTTTATGGCATTAGCACCCTAGAGAATTGCACTTCTGAAGGGGAGCTAACATTCCTCTGGTCACCTAATTGTTCAGATTAGGATAAGTGTTTCTTTTCTCATCTGATTACATGCTTATTTTAATAAAATGAGAGAACAGGCCAGGCATGGTGGCTCATGCTTATAATCCTAGCACTCTGGAAGGTTGAGGCAGGAGAATTCAGCTCAGGAGTTCTGGACCAGCTAAGCAAGAGAGAGACTACCATCTATACAAATAGAAAAATCAGCTGCACACAGTGGTGCAAGCCTGCAAGTCCCAGCTACTCTGGAGGCTGAGGCAGGAGGATCACTTGAGGCCAAGAGTTTGAGGTTGTAGTAAGCGATGATGATGTCACTGTACTTGAGCCTGGGTAATAAGGAGAGACTCTGTCTCGAAAAAAAAAACCACAGACACAGGCAGCACCTGTGGCTCAGTGAGTAGGGCAACAGCCTCATATATTAAGGGTGGTGGGTTCAAACCCAGCCCTGGCCAAACTACAACAAAAAATAGCCGGGCGTTGTGGCGGGCCCCTGTAGTCCCAGCTACTCAGGAGGCTGAAGCAATAGAATCACCCAAGCCCAGGAGATGGAGGTTGCTGTGAGCTATGTGAGGCCACAGCACTCTACCAAGGGTGATTAAAAAAAAAACAAAAGACAGAGATAAAGAGGATAGAATGGTAGAATGGGAAAGTCTAACCTATAAATATATAAATAATCAGATCCCCAGGAAGAAAAAGAACGAAGGAGATACAATGTTTTAAATAAAGAGAAATCCACATCTAGACATATTGTAGTAAAGCTTCAGAATATCAAAAAAAAGATCTTTATAGTCAGACCCAACAGATTACCTTTGAAGGAATAAGTGTTAACAGAACAGCAGACTTTCCCCCAGCAACAATTTAAGCAAGAAGACAGCAAAAAAATCATCTTCTAGGGGCTGAGAGAAAAGAATTCTTAACTTTAAATTTGACAATAAGCCAGCAAAAATGTTTCACTAACAAAGATGAAATAAAGACATTTATAAAAGAACAAAAACAAAGTCTAGTACCAATAAACTTTCATCAAAATGGCTTGAGCCCAGGACTTGGGAGCTGCAGTGAGCTAAAATCACACCAATGCACTCCAGCCTGAGTAATACAGCAAGACCTTAACTTTAAAAAATTAAAAAACAAGGCTGGGTATAGTGGCCCACACCTGTAATCCTAGCACTCTGGGAGGACAAGGTGGGTAGATAGCCTGAGCCAATTCCAGACCAGCCTAAACAAGAGCAAGATCCCACCTCTAAAAGATAGCTGGGCATTATGGCAGATGCCTGTAATCCAGCTACTAAAGACGCTTAGGGAAGAGGATTTTTTGAGCCCAAAAGTTTGAGATTGCTGTGAGCTATGATTGTCACAGCACTCAAATCCAGGGCAACTGAGACTCTGTCTCAAAAAAAAAAAAATTAAAAAATTATGGCTCGGCTTGGCGCCTGTGGCTCAATCGGCTAAGGTGCCAGCCACGTACACCTAAGGTGGTGGGTTCGAATCCCCAGCCCGGGCCTGCCAAACAACAGTGATGGCTGCAACCAAAAAATGGCCAGGCGTTGTGGCGGGCGCCTGTAGTCCCAGCTACTTGGGAGGCAGAGGCAGGAGACTCGCTTGAGCCCAGGAGTTGGAGGTTGCTATGAGCTGTGATGCCATGGCACTCTACCCAGGG
>CAUYQV010026431.1:0-13772 GCA_963574575.1 Galagoides demidoff | reverse complement strand
CCGGGCGTTGTGGCAGGCGCCTGTGGTCCCAGCTACTTGGGAGGCGGAGGCAAGAGACTGGCTTGAGCCCAGGAGTTGGAGGTTGCTATGAGCTGTGATGCCATGGCACTCTACCCAGGGGGATAGCTTGAGGCTCCGTCTCAAAAAAAAAAAAAAAAAAAGAAAATTGTATTTGAGGCGCACTGGATAGTGCTGGTCTGTAATATAAATATTTTACATGCTCCTATACAACTCGATCTTCTAGTTTTCTAGTTCATATACATCTTACCTGCAACATTTGTTCATTTTCCTTCTATGCTTTGTTTAGAAAGGAGAAAATTTTGAAAGTAATTCTATGCAAGTCTCACTATATTTATTCTAAACATTTAAAAAATAAAATCATACTATTTGAGTTGAAAGTGTACAGAGGACATTTTAAAAAATTATTATTCTGTTAGTAATACATAATCTCTATAGAAAGATGAGAAGACTAATCTAGCGATTCTTTAATGGAACTACCAGTGAGTATCTACCATTTGTTAAAAGAATGTGAAATTAACTTTGAGTCTCCTTAAAAATCTATCCTAATAACATATTTCAAAGAAAATCATTGTAACGATCTCATCTCTTTTTGTCTTTGAAAAGATTTAGGGGTCCAAATAAAATGTCTAATAATTAACACAGCATGGAATATTCAGAGACATACTGATGTATAAAACAGAACAGATAAGTAGATCTGAACACATATGAGAACTTAGTATATGAAAAGATGGACTTTCATGTCTGTGGGAAAAAGAGGGAGTTGGTAGGAAAAGGTAGATTTTGGGGGGTAACTGGACAGCCAATTATAATTGATTTAGATTAAAATTGTTAATGTATGTGAAACATTTAGCTCAGGACTTGACATACAGTGAATGTTGTGAAAATTAATTATTGCTGTCATTAGAAAAAAAAGATTAAGGTTTGGCACCCATAGCATAGTGGTTATGGTACTGGCCACATGCACTGTGGCTGGCAGGTTCGAACCCAGCCTGGGCTAAGCAATAATGCAACAAAAAAAATAGCCGGGTGTTGTGGTGGGCACCTGTAGTCCCAGCTACTTGGGAGGCTGAGGCAAGAGAATCGCTTAAGCCCAAGAGTTTGAGGTTGCTGTGAGCTGTGATGCCTTGGAGACTGTCTCAAAAGAAAAAAAGGAAAAAAAGATTAAATTCCCACTTCACTTCTTTCTTTCTTTTTTTTTTTTTTTTATTAAATCATAGTTGTGTGCAATAATGCAATCATGGGGTACAGTGTGGTCCCACCTCACTTCTTACACAGAAATAGAAAAAAAAACCCATAAACTGGTATTAAAGAAAATCCATATAAACATTTCATAATCTTTGTGTAAGGACATGTTTTGATAACCAGACCAGAAAAGACTATTAAACTACACTACCTAAAAGTTAAAGGGGTGTGTTTTGAGATGGGGGTCTCACTTTCTTGTCTAGGTTAGAGTGCAGTAGCATAATCACAGCTCACCGCAGTCTTGAACTCCTAACAGTTTTGTACAGCAAAACAAACAATCAAAAAACTATACAAAGTTAAAAGCCGAAAGGCAGAAATGAGAGAAAATTACTTTTAAAATGAAAGACAAAAGAGCTCTGGGAAAACTCAAACACCTATGACAGAAATACAGGCTAATGATATATCAAGGCAAATAATAAAGAAGAAACACAAATGGTCAATAAACATATGAAAGCAATGTCCAACCATGCTAGAAACCAAAGAAATACAGACATGAAAGACTGCCAAAGATTAAAAAGTTGTTAATACTCGGTGATGGAGGCTGTGGGGAAATGGCCATCTCCTATTTATTGGTGAGCAAGTAGACTGGGATGGTCTTTTGGGAGGGCAGTTTGGCACCATTTATCCAAATGACTCAGCAAATCCACTTCTAGAACTCACAGTCGGGAGATGATCCGATAAATGTGAAACAATCTACTTAGCCTAAGACTCAGCACCACAGTGTTGTTTATAAAAGTGAAAAACTGGAAACACCATAAAATATGCATCAATAGCTATGAATGATTAATTACAATTCTAGTAGGACTATACAGTAGAATACAGACCTTGAAAATGTTGAAAAAGATTGATACTTACTAAGGTCGCAGAGAAACAAGTCCCTACTGAGCCCCCAAACAAGATCAGACTAGAGAGTTGAAGTAACCATAAATTTGAATTATCTGTTACCACTTTTCCATATTCCCTCACTCTGTTACTTTTGTTAATGGAGAGCTGACTATTTATAGCAGATCTTAACCTGAGTCCACTAATCCCTTAACATGCATGCAAAATTTTATGTATATTTTACTGAGAAGATAGCTGATGATTTTAACAGAGTTGTAAAAAGTCCTCTAATTCCTAAACGGTTAGGAACCAACAGCATATGTAGTTTAACCACCAAGGCTTAAGTTGGTCTTAGAAAGCACATGTGAATGTATAGCCCATTTACTCACTAATCAACAAATATTTACTTAGTACTTACTAAATACCTGATTAGTAGCCCAATTATCACAACTCTTTTTTTTTTTTTTGCAGTTTTTGGCTGGGGCTGGGTTTGAACCTTCCACCTCCGGGATATGGGGCCGGTGCCCTACTCCTTTGAGCCACAGGTAGGTGCTGCCTCATCACAACATTTTTTAATAAATTTCTTTACTCACTTTGGAAGTATTTTTAAACATAATGGCATATTCACAACCCCCCAAATTCCTCCAGCAGCTAAGAGACAAAGAACAGATTTTCTTTTATTTATTTATTTATTTATTTATTTATTTATTTATTTTTTTTAGACGGAGCCTCAAGCTATCCCCCTGGGTAGAGTGCCATGGCATCACAGCTCATAGCAACCTCCAACTCCTGGGCTCAAGCGAGTCTCCTGCCTCTGCCTCCCAAGTAGCTGGGACCACAGGCGCCCGCCACAACGCCCAGCCGGCCATTTTTTGGTTGCAGCCATCATTGTTGTTTGGCGGGCCTGGGCTGGGGATTCAAACCCGCCACCTTAGGTGTATGTGGCTGGCGCCTTAGCCGATTGAGCCACAGGCGCCGAGCCTTATTAGTAGAATTTGATACTGCTTAATGAAGCTCCCATTTTCTATGGTAGCAGAGGGAGTATCATCTTTCAAAGGTAAACTCTTACAGAAATTTTAAAATTGGTATATTGTTGTCATATATTAACTAAGTTTTTCAAGTTTTAGTTTTTTAGGAGAATGAATTGTATGCTGTGGTTATGAAGTTATTGATATGTGTCTTCCTTTTCAAAAGTTTTATTATGTTTTCATGGGTTCCCCAAACTTTTATTATATTTTTCTTGCACAGAGCAATAGCTAATAGTGGCAACTGCTTCCAGGCAGGTTGGAGTGACTGGCATCCTTCAGACTTGTCTTCCTCCATAAACAACTAGAATGTCGGACAAAATATATGAACCAGCTGTTGCCAGAGACTGGCCAACAAGCATCTGTTAGAAAAAGTTAAGGTGGGGCAGGGTATTGAAGTTGTACAGAGAAGATGTTCCAGAATACCAAGCTGTACAACTTTAGGCTGGAACCTCACAGCCATGCAACAAACAGCTCCTAGAAAAGTGTAAGTTCAAACTTTCCTAGGGCTTACAAAGGGGTGGAAGAATTTTGAGTTCCATCTGGCCAGAGGAGAGGGGCATCACTGAACACATGGGGACATTCAGTAGACGTTAGAAAGGGTCACACATTAGTAGTAGGTGTAAACTGCCCCTATACTAAAGATTACTCTTTATCCCTCACAAATCTCAAAAACAAGCCAAAAACAAACACACACCTCATGAAAACAAGCCTTAAAAGTGCCTAACAAAATAAAGCACAACATTTTTTAAAAGAAGAAAATGAAGTCAGAACACTTAAAATCTCAGGTTTACTATTTCCAATATCCAAGAGAAATTCATAGACTCAAGGACAGGAAAAGGTACTTTCTAAGCAGGAGAAAAATCAGCCTGAAGATATGGACTTGGAAATGATAGAGATGACGGAATTAACATTAATAAAGGTAAAATAGGTATTCATTAAGAATAAATATTTAAAGTAAGGCATAAACAGGATGAGGGGAGAAATTTAAAATGAGAAGAACACTAAAATGAAATTTCCGCAGATAAAGATGAAATATTTACAATAAAAAAGTCACTAGATTATCTTTCAGAAAATAGGAGGCACTGCAGAAGAAAAGATCAGTGAATTTTAATACACTGTAATAGAAAATACACAAATTGTAGCACAGAAAGAACAAAAGACTTTTAGCCTCTGTTTTTTAAGTAGAAATTTAGCAATACATAGCATCATGTTAAAGAAGCCAAAATACATATACTTGGAATTTCAGAAGCAGAGCAGGGTCAAATTTTAAAAAATTAATGGCTTAAAATTCTTTTGCAATTTGATATAAATAATCAAACCACATGTAAAGAGCTCAACTAACTCAAGCAGCATAAACAAAGAAAAAGCCAAAGGCACATGATAATCAAGGTTCTGAAAACCGGTAAAAGAGACAATCTTAAAAGCAACCCTTGGAGGAAAAATACTACCCATTATATATAAGGGAAATTATGTAAGAAGGACTATGAAACTTCTCATTAAAAAAAAATCAAGCTAAAAAATAGTGGAACAATATCATTAGCAATCTGAAAATCAAGCTAGAAAATAGTGGAATAGTATCATTAGCAATCTGAAAATAAAAACATATATCTACACACATACACATGTACAGGGTGTCCATAAAGGTCGTGTGCAATTTAAAATAGACAAGTATTTTATGGACACCCTGTTTATATTGCATATATCGATAATATATACAATTCAATTTCCGTGAAACTAGTCTTCAAAAGCAAAATTTAAATAAGAACTTTTGAGACAAGCAAAAGCTGAGAGAATCTGCCACCAGCAGATGTACAATATAAAAAATCATAGAGGAAGTTCTTCTGGCTGAAGGAAAATGATACTGTAGGGAAATCTGTAGGGTCAACAAAAGTAAATACAAAAGAATTTCTTCCTTTCTTATTTTTCTTTAATTATTATGTATTTTTTATTTTGTGAAAAGGATTATTGAGACTATTTCTGTGACCTAGGCCTGCAGAGTTCTTAAACATAACATGAAAGCCATGACTAATAAAAGCTAATGAGCTATCCTTCATCAAAATTTAATATTTTTTGTTCTATGTAAGACACTGTTAAGAGAATGAAAGACAAGTTAGAAGAAGGTATTTTCAGATCACATGATCTGACAAAGAATTTAAATCTGGAATATATAAAGAATTCTCAAAATTCAATAGTTATAAAATGTACAGTCTAATTAAAATAGGCAGAAAACATGAATGGGCCCTTCATCATAGATGAAATAAGGATGACAAGTAAACTCAGGGAAAGATGTTCAACAGTAGCCATTGAAGAAGTAGTTTCAATCCCAACTGAAACTACAAGGAAGTGTTACGACATACACACCTAAGAGAATGGCAAAAATGAGAAAGACTGACAGAACCAGGTACAGAGCACACAGGGACTCTCACACACTGCTGGTGGGAACAGAGAATGATAGAGCCACTCTACAAAGTTTTTGGTATTTTCTTCTAAGGTTAAACATATACACACCCTATGTGATTTGTTGATCCTTCTGGGTATCTGTCCTAGAGAAATAAAAACTCACGAAAAGACATATACATTGTTCAGAGTGTCTATCTTTTCAATTGGCAAAAAGTGAAAAGCACTCATATGCCCTTCAAATTGTGACTGAATAAACAACTGTTCACATCCACACAGTAAAGTCTTCCTGAGCCATATAAAGCAACAAACTATTGATGTACCTAATAACTTGGCTGATGTTCCCGGGTATTATTCTATATGAAAGAAGTTCACGTTATTTTATAATGAAGAAATCTCGAAAGATTATGTACACTACTATTCAACTTTCCAGATGGTCCTAGGGTCATGAAGGTGTAGGTTCTGTAGGTTTGTTCTTAAGCTCAATTTGTATGTAAATTGGAAAAGGCAGATTGATCTACTCCCTGTAATGCCCTACATTTGTAAGTGCAAGTCATACATCAGTTGGATGTTTGTAACTTGGGGACTGCCTGTATATGACATCTCAAAATAACAAAACTTTAGTGGTTTTCAGGAATCAGGAAAGTTGTATCTGTTATGTATTAGTGTTCTCTAGTGAAACAGAACCAACAGAATGAATATATGTTTTGTATATACACATGTAATCTCATTATCTCTCTCTATATATTTATATGTAGCTAGAGGGAGATTGATTCACTCCAAGGAATTGGCTCACATGATTACAGAGGCTGAAAAGTCTCAATTAAGAGTTTGGCAAGTTGGAGACCCACGAGAACTAATGGTGCAGTTCTGGTTTGAATCCAAAGGTTGCTCATATAGTTCCAGTCTGAGACAGGCTGATACAAGATTGAGGTAGAGAATTTAGTTCAATTCTTTAGGTAGAAAAACAAACTATCTTGGGCAGCACCTGTGGCTCAAAGGAGTAGGGCACTAGCCCCATATACTGGAGGTGGGGGGGTTCAAACTCAGCTTTGCCAAAAACTGCAAAAAAAAGAAAAACAAATGATCTTCTAGGTTGAGGGCCATCAGGCAGGAGGAAATTCTTTTACTCAGGAGAAGTCAGCCCTTTTGTTCTATTTAGGTCTTCAACTCACTATGATGCAAATTGGAAGCATAAGGGATTTTTGTTTGGAACTTTTTTGTAAACTGATTAAGGTAGTGGTTGTAGAAATATCCGTATGTGTAAAAATGTATAAATCTATGTACTAAAATGAAAACTAATCAGTTCTAGTGTATGATAATTTCAAAAGTAAAAACATGACTATTTAAAATAAAGATACTAAAAAAATTTTTTTAAAAAGTAAAATAAAGATACTATTAATATACTATGGTGTTTTTATTAATACCATATGTGAAAGTAAAATGTATCACAATAAGAGCACAAAGTGTGGAAGGAGGTAAATTAAAGTGTTCTGTTGTAAGGTTTTAACATTATATAGAGTGATGTAATACTTGAAGGTATACTGGAATGAGATATGAATGCTGCTGTACCCTCCAGACTATCAAAAATAATAACAAATAAATGGATATATTAATTTGCCAATAAATATATTCAAAATACTCAGTTGGGCCAAATGAATGCAGTACAATGATGGAGAAGAAATAAAGAATAAATAACACAAAAGATAGGAACAAGTTTCCAAGTACTGGTCAATTTCCTTTAGATTTTCATATTTCTGAGAATAAAGTTTCTTGTAATATTCATTTAGGTTTTTTTTAATTTCTGAGGGGTTTGTTGTTATTTCGTCTTTAACATTTCTGATTGATGAAATTAGAGATTTTATTCTTTTTTTTTTTTTTCTTGGTTAGGTTGGCCAAAGGTTTATCTGTTTTATTGACCTTTTCAAAAAACGAACTTTTTGTTTTATTGATCTGTTATATAATCCTTTTGTTTTCAATTTCATTTAATTCTGCTCTCATTTTGATTATTTCTTTTCTTTTGCTGTGTGAAATGTTCTTTCTTTTCCAGTTGCTTGAGATGTCCCATTAAGTTGTTAACTTCTTTTCTTTCTGTTCTCTTGAGGAAGGCTTGCAGTGCTATACATTTCCCTCTTAGGACTGCCTTTGTGGTATCCCAGAGGTTCTGATAATTCGAGGCCTCATTATTGTTTTAGTCCAAAAATTTGCTAATTTCCTTCTTGATCTCATCTCTGACCCAGCTATTATTCAGCATAAGGTTATTTAGCGTCATTTGTATGAGTTTGCAAATTGAGTTCAACTTTTATTCCATGATGGTCTGAGAAGATGCAAGGAGTAATTTCTATTCTTTTAAATTTGCTGAGGTTAGACTTGTGACCTCGATGTGATCGATTTTGGAGTATGTTCCGTGGGCTGATGAGAAAAATGTGTATTCAGTTTTGTTAGGATGAAATGTTCTGTAAGTGTCTACTAAATCCAAATGTTGAATGGTTAAGTTTAAATCTAAAATTTCTTTGATAAGCTTCATTCTTAATCATCAGAGAAATGCAAATCAAAACTACTTTGAAATATCATCTAACTCCTGTAAGATTAAGCCACATCACAAAATCCCCAAACCAGAGATGCTGGCATGGATGTGGAGAAAAGAGAACACTTCTACACTGCTAGTGGGAATGCAAACTAATACGTTCCTTTTGGAAAGATGTTTGGAGAACACTCAGAGAACTAAAAATAGACCTACCATCTGATCCTATAATTCCTCTACTAGGTATATATCCAGAAGATCAAAAATCATATAACAAAGATATTTGTACCAGAATGTTTATTGCAGCCCAATTCATAATTGCTAGGTCATGGAAGAAGTCCAAGTGTCCATTGACCCACAAATGGATCAGTAAATTGTGGTATATGTACACCATGGAATACTATGCAGCCATAAAGAAAGATGGAGACTTTACCTCCTTCATGTTTACATGGATGGAGCTGGAACATATTCTTCTTAGCAAAATATCCCAAGAATGGAAGAAAAAGTATCCAATGTACTCAGCCCTACTATAAAAATAATATATAGCTTTCATAGGAAAGCTACAACTCAATTTTAGCCCAGAAATATGGGGAGAGGGGAGAGGAAGGGGAGGGGAGGGGGGAGGGTGGGTGGAGGGAGGGTGATTGGTGGGATCACACCTATGGTTCATCCTATAAGAGTACATGTGACTCTCTCTAAATTTAGGATATAAATGTCTTAACACACACACACACACACAAGATTCTCGCCTTTCACCAAAAAGCAGCAATATCCCCTTTTAACACAAGGTAAGGAAAGTAGGAAGCACAGTTCTTCAAATACCATGCAAACTACTTCAGATACTCAGTTAGGAAGCAAGCCCATATCCCTGATCAAACAAGGTGCTCCTTGCTCAGTGAGGACATCAGATAAGAAAACCCATAATTCCAGCAAGAGAAAGCTCCAGCCAGTATGAAGTGGCATCTTATTGTGGGTTTAATTTGCATTTCCCTAATGACTAATGGTGTTGAACATCTTTCCCTGTGCTTAGGGACTCTGTGTGTGAGAGAGAGAGAGAAGAGGCCTGATACTTTTAAAATCAATTAAGAGCACAGCATATCATTTTAAGTAGTGGTTCTCAACTGGGGGGAATTTTACACACCAGGGGACTTCGGTGGTGAATTCTGGTTATCATCATTGGGGACTGCTATTGTTATTAAGTGCATAGAGCCCAAGGATACTGTTAAATGTCCCACAATACACACACCAGACCCCACAACAAAGAATTTACTGGGCCCAAGTGTCAATACTGTCAGGGTTGAACGCACAACTTTAATGGTTTCCTGACAACTTATAAATCTGAACTCTTGCAGGGGCCTAAGCTGTACCCCGCAGCCCCTGCCTCCATTGAGCTTTATCTGGGCCTCCCTCTCCACTTGCTTATTCCATTTCTGTCCTTCAAGGTCCCACGTTCCTTTCCTCTTTGGAATGCCCACACCTGGTGTTCCTCTGCCCCCCACACTCCCTCTGCTCATGTTGGCCTAAATCCTACTTACAACTCATGTCTTTGCATAAACAGAATTTACCAGCTGAGTACGATGGCTCATGCCTATAATCCTAGCACTCTGGAAGGCTCAGGCAGGTGGATTGCTTGAGCTCAGGAGTTTCAGACCAGCCTCTACTATAACAGAAAAGCTAGGCAAGCGTAGTGGCAGGTGCCTATAGTCACAGCTACTTGGGAGGCTGAGGAAAGAGGATAGCTTGAGCCCAACAGTTTGAGGTTTCTCTGAGCTATGATGATGCCATAGCACTCTGCCCAGGGCAACAGAATGAGACTCTGTCTTAAAAAAAAGAATTTTCCAGGGAACCTTCCGTGCTTCCTCATATTCCCTTGCACCTTTTTTTTTCTTTTCTGTTGCATCTCAGCACGGTTCCAATGAAACAATTATAGCATCTGTCTTCCCCAGCAGAACATGAACACCATGAGGGCAGGCCCCACAAATCCACAACACTAACATAAGGTCTAGATTTGAAGAGGTAGCAATACATTTTTAAAGTAAGAATATTGAGTGAATGAATAGATGGGTGGAAGAATACTGCACCTGAAGGATACTGTTTTTTTGGTATTTTTTTTTTTTAAATAGAACCCAACAAGGTAGATTCTATAAAACGCCAGTCTGGGTCTGCATATAGCATGGCAAGAGAATTTCCAAAGCAGTGGTGAAAGCAGAAAAATGTTATGGAGGGCTAAGGAGTGGGTAGGAGGCAAAGACAGGGAGCCATAAGTATAAGAGGATTCTCCCTGGTGAACCAAGAGGATGAGGGCAGGTGCAGGGCATAAAGAGGGCTGGGGGGCATTATGTTGGGATTTTTATGAGTGAAGACATATTGGCATATCCTTACAAGAGCTTCAACAGAGGGGGAACTTAACACAGATAATGTCAAAAGACAAGTGGGTGGTTTCCGACAGTACTGAAGTCAGGATTCAGAGAGGCCAGGAAGGATGAGCTCCAGAAAATAAATGCCAAGGTGCCTTCCCCAGGAGCAGAAGGGCAGCTGGAAGAATGCAAGTACATGAAACCAGGAGCGGGGAAGGGAGGAAGTTAAGAATAGCGTCCCCGTGACGTCCATTGCCTCTGTGCAGAGGGGACAATGTAGGTGGTAGTTTTATTCTAAGTCAAATTTTAGCACCATGTCTTTTACTTGTGACTTTTCTTGTTTTAGCATGAAGTGCACACATTTATTTGTCTCTCTATGGATCAGAATCACGATAGAAGGTTTTCACTGTGATCCATCTTGGTTCTATCACTCTTTACGCTTCTGAATTTCTTTATTGGTTATTTTTCTTACAATACCTGGGTGTATGTATAAGCATCTTCTTCTGAAAACAGGAACCCATGGCCACATTCAGAACATGATATGTGAATGAAATCCACGCCGTGACAACAGTCAGCGCTGCATTACCAATAAACACTACTGTCCTTCTAAAACTCACGTGGAGAAACCACATCTAAAAAGGCCACAGAGTCCTGAGGGACTCCAGGAGATTTCAGATGGAAGGGAAGACACAAAGCAGGGCTTTGCCATCACAGCCACACGTCACTGCAAAGGGCAGGCAGGAAGGTCTGGTGGGAACACGGCCACCCTCCAGCTCTGGCTCCAGGCTGCGCACAGCTGTGTGTGAGCCAGTGCGAGGTAGATACACTCCATCCCACAAATACTCTGGGAGCACCAGCGCCCACCGGTGCCCCAGTGCCAGGCCTATGCTCTCCCCTAGGGAAAGACATCAGATAATATAAAACTATTGCCCTCCAGAAGCCCTGTTCTGATTGTAATATCGGCAAGGCCTGGGACTTCCCTTCTCACATGATCTAGATCTGACCTCTCAAATTGATGCCACTTTGCATTCAAGCCATTATACATCTTGTTAGGAGCAGAGGGCTCGCCCTGTATACTTCCTTTGTGCCTACCGTTTATGCCCAGTCTTCCATTATCCACAATTTCCGTGATAAGCCATTAGACCAGCCTTAATAGGAGTCCAGAAAAAGACAACATTTGCAAGTCTTTAGGGAAAAGAAAAAAGGAAGAGTAGCAGATGTGATAAGTCTTGCTAGAAACCAAAGTATCACTTATTAGGCAATGAAAAAAGACCTTTGTTTAAACATTATTCCCTAATAACTGTCTTTCCGTATCGTGTTTCTACACTCCCCAATCGATGACGAATTTCCGTAAAGACTCTAGAGCAGGGCGGCACCTGTGGCCTAAGGAGTAGGGCGCTGGCCGCATATGCCGAGGGTGGTGGCTTCAAACCCAGCCCGGGCCAAAATCCTGCCAAAAAAAGACTCTAAGGTATACACTGTTTTCTGCACCTTAAAGCAGCAATGAAGTTTTCTCATATGCCCACATATCACACACTGTAGACAAACATGCACTTTGCATATAGACTATGAAACCAGCTATTTTGAAGACACTAAGCAAAAAAGGATAAGAAATCTAAGCTTCATCTGTATGAACAGTAAAATCATAACGATTACTTGGAAAATGCAATGAATCTCTTTCCACTTGTATTCATTTAGGCTCTGTTAAAAGTTTTTTGTTGTCAATACCATACGGATCCTATTAGGGGATGTCCCTGTTAACTGGAAAAGACTCTGGATTGAACCAGAATGCCTAGCTTTAAATTCTGATTCTGGCTCTGACTAGTCATATGTCCCTGGACAAATCACAGGTAAGTAGTCTCCCTTTACTTCTATGTAAAATGGAAAAGAAGAATGCTTATTCCTACCACCCAAGGTCGTCTTGAAAATTGAATGGGGGTGAAGGTAAATAAATAACAAGTGTCAGTGCCTGATGTTAGATTGCATTCTGGATAGTGAATTCCAGGGGCACTATTATAGCAAAACTCCATTTCACTCAACTGTAGTGTTGAAGGAGAACGTTTCACAGGGTGTTTCGCTCCCAGAGCCAGAAAAGACCACATCGGGCAGGGTTTAGTACAGGAAACAAAAACTTCTAGGGGATTTTGAAGATAAAGAGACTGAATACAGGTGGTTAAACACATGACAGGACCCTGGAAGGGTTGGAGAAGCAGGCTGCAGGCTGGGTCTCCATGAATGACCCCACAGCACGGCAGCACTGACCCTCCAGACTAGCCATCATCTATCCCCACCACATCCTGGAAGGTGAGAAATCAAGAAAGAATGCCAGGGGTCCCACACAGGTCAGCTTCACTGAAGACAAAGAAACATAAAGTGAGAACAGGGAGTGGCCGCAGCCACCAGTTTCTTGGAAACAGCAGAGAACTAGAGGCATCCTAACAGTTACCCTACACAGGGCAAATGGGAAGCAGCAGCTAGATGGACTGTTATTTACAAAATAGTACAAAATACTCATTACAAAATTTTACAAAATAGTCTCCACATGTTGGCCACTTCTCTATAAAATTTTGTAACTAATATTTTGTAAATAAAGGTACATTTTGCTACGATTTCCGACTCTCTTGGTGTATGCTGACATTATGGGTGACTTTTAGGACACTCTGTATAAATTATTGTATATTTCAAAGAGCTAGAAGTATTTGAGTATTCACGACAGAGAGAAATGATAAACACTTGAGGTGATGGATGTGCTATTACAGGAGATGCCGCCTCTTTTCACATCTCAGGTATCTGTAGAAATGGCCCAGAAGATGCAGATAGCCGCCTCTTCACCATGTCCGCCCTCCGGATCTTAGGGATGTGCGCCTATTGGTGGAGTTCAGTTTCAGCCAGGATAGCAGCCTCACAGGAGGCGGAGAAATGCACCTTTACGTGTACAGACTTTGTATAATGAGGAGTCCTAGTGAAAGGATGTTGGAATGAAGGCTGAGTGAGATTCGACCACATTCAGCACAGCACCCCTGAGAAGCACCTGGTTAACATCAGGATTCTTTTTTCCTACCCACCAAACCAGTGACTGGTTTGCACTGAGGTTTTCCAGCCTTTTGAGCTCACCTGGAGACTTGTGTGAAATGGATCAAAATTAACTTTCTTTTACCTATTTCATAGAGAAATTCCAAAGAGAATTTGGATTTTTTTTAAAAATAGCAAACAGCTTTTTTTTTTTTTTTTTTGTGATGGAGCCTCAAGCTATCCCCCTGGGTAGAGTGCCATGGCATCACAGCTCATAGCAACCTCCAATTCCTGGGCTCAAGCGAGTCTCCTGCCTCCGCCTCCCAAGTAGCTGGGACCACAGGCGCTCGCCACAACACCCGGCCATTT
>CAUYQV010026430.1:0-19860 GCA_963574575.1 Galagoides demidoff | reverse complement strand
TTAGAGATCTAAAAATAGACCTGCCATTCAATCCTACAATTCCATTATTAGGTATATACCCAGAAGATAAAAAATCACATTACAATAAAGATGCTTCTATCAGAATGTTTATTGCAGCCCGATTCATAATTGCCAGATCATGGAAGAAGCCCAAGTGTCCATCAATCCATGAATGGATCAATAAACTGTGGTATATGTACACCATGGAATACTATGCAGCCCTAAAGAAAAACGGAGACTTTACCTCCTTCATGTTCACATGGATGGAACTGGAAAATGTTCTTAGCAAAGTGTCTCAGGAATGGAAGAAAAAGTATCCAATGTACACAGCCCTTTTATGAAACTAATCTATAGCTCTCAAACGGAAGTCACCACTCTCAACATGCCTCAAAGCCACGGCATCAACGCATTTGCCCTGCTCAGGCCACACACCTCAGAACCTTCCTAATACTCCTCTTCCTTCAGTGGGAACCTCCAAACATACTCTGATTTCATCTATCAATCCTGACCTGCCACCCAACCCTCCAGGGTGACCCCACATTGGGCCCACCCTTCAGGCTTCTCTGGGCCACATATTAAATGCACACACACAAGGGAAAGCTGATGACAACAGACAGGCCCATGAACAATTTTCATGTCTGGTCCCTCAGAAGACAGAACAGTCTTCATGTAACCTGGGGCCACTGGCTGACACACCTGCCAGGGTGACCCCTTTAAGCCAGGGGATTACTCCAATCCACTGATTAAAACTGTATAATGGCTACCCTTTCTTACCCAGGATAACATAAAGAAGTCCTTATTGTGACCCACTGCGTTTAATGTGACCATGACTGCCTCTGACTTGATCTCCCTCGGTCCACATGTCACTGAACCCGGCCCTCTGCTCCTGCAAACTTGTCCACTCTGCAAAGACCCATGTCCTTACTCCCTGCTCCCCTCAGACACCTGTCTGGCAGAGTTGCAGGTGTGTGGTATAAACAAGTCTAGGGACCCAACATACAACACAAAGGCTGTAAGTAAGAAACTTGTTCCAGAGACGGTATTTAAACTACGTGCATAGGCTTTAGCTACTCTTCCCACAAAAACAAAAAACAAACAAAGAAACAAAAAAACAAGGGTAACAATGTGGGATGATTTATCAACTTGCTTCCCTATAGCGACCTTTTAGCCATCTGTATGCATTCTATACCATGATATATACTTTAAATATGCACACAAATTTTTCTTTTTAAAAAAATGCCTGTTAATAGGTTCCATTTAGCATCCAACTCATATTCTGATTTAAATGACCAAATAATTGTCATGTAGAAATAAAGGGAAACATCTAGGAATATTTGAAGGTGTTAGAGATTTTAAATGTCATCAAAATAAACAATCTTTTCCAAAGCTTGAACTCTTTACACATTTAAAAATACACCTGATATATCATAAATAAGTTTTTAAAGTTTACTGCACAGTTAAGAATGACTTGAGTGCATTTTGTTTTGTTTTTTGTTCATCACAAGCTTTTCACAACAACCTAACCAACAAATTTCTTTACAATTTTCTGAATTTTTTTTGTCTATTTATGATCTTATTTTTCCCGATTAGAGTAAACACCCCTTGTTTTGCAACTGGCTGGTGTTTTTATGTGGTTCCTGCCAGCTACACTTCAAAACACAGAGCTAGGTGCTTGGTGAGACTTGTTTCAATTTTGATGAGACAGAAGTCAATATTCCACTTACATCACCCTGAAGAATAGCTAATCACCAGAATGAAGGAACTCATTTTGAACTTTAATGTGACTTTTACAATATTATCATGACATGATAGTTGGCTGTCACCTCATAAATTTGATAAACTTTGGTTCTCATCATTTCTTGCTTCTTGAAGGGCTCAGCATGCAGCACTGAAATTTACAAAACTAAGAGAGGGTAATAAAAGAATTACCGTAGTCATAATATTCATAAACTAAATAATCAAGACTACTTATTGACAAAGATTTTGGGAGTGAGACTTCAATTATGGGTGAAAAGGAAGGCAGGACAAAGTAGGGCACAGTAATGTTCTTAATTTTTTCTCTGGGTTCTGCAGTTCTAACCCTAGAGTTGCTTTTATTGATACTAGAATCATGTAAACAAGTGTCAGTGATACAACTAAAATAAAATAAAAGAGAAAGGGCATAAAACAGATGATACTTTACATTGGGCTCATACCCAAGTGTAAGGCAGCAAATTTCTCTTTACTAATAATATTCATGTTTTATTGGAAACGATTTTTTAAAAAGTCTTCCTCCAAACACATGAACCTTGAATGAATGCTCTCCTAGTCCCACAGATGTTCAGTCACTCATCAAAGTTCAGTGGAGCCGAATCTGTTTCCTTCTCTCCACCTCAGCCTCAGCAGGTCTGCACTGGTCCGCCTGCCTGCGCTCCCTGTGATTCTTCTAAATTCTCAGTCTGATTAAAGTTTCATTGGCTCCCTACTTCCTGCAGGGTAAATTTCCAGAGTAAATTTGCTCAGGGCTATGAGACTCCTTTAGGAACCAGCCCTGCTCACCTGCCGGCACACCCTCCACCAAGACAGCAGCGCTGCCGCCAGCTCGCAACCCTGGACAGGCTTTGCAGACCGGAAATGTTTTCCTGGCCAAAGCAGTGTTACCAATCGTATTTTCACTCCCAGTACTGAGCACCAGCAATGAGGGCTATTTCACCTTCCTGCCGTTTCCCACATGCTGTTTTCTCTGCTCTTGTCTCTTTTATTGCGCCTGGTGAACTTTGATTCCTCTAAGTTTTAAGCACATTGACTTCTTAGTGAAACTCCCTGACACAGCCCTACAAAAATGTACCTGCTCTCTTTGGGAGTCCGCGGGTTACACACTGGAGGGGCTCTGTAGGTTTGTTCTGAAGTTGAATTTGTATGTAAGTTGGAACAGGCACATTTACCCTTTACCTGTAATAGCCTCCGTTTGTGACTGTGAAGGTACCTGGGTCAGATATTCGTAACTCGGGACCACCTGCATAATAACTGCGTTTCCCTGTCTGCTCCCATGCTAAAGTGTGAGCACTCTAAAGGCAAAATGTGACTTAAAATCTTTGTCTATGGAGGATCTGGGGCAGTTTCTAAAACATTTTAATGTGGCCAGCACTATTCTAAGGACTTTCCATTATGCTTTTTAATGAAACAAGTTTACAACAAATTCATATTTAAAAATTAAAATAAGTTCATAAACATTTTTACAAAAAAAAAATCTCATTTACAAGGTATCCAAATATTGAATCATCTTTGGGGATTCAGAAAATAAAGTAACAAGCATTTAAATGGCACAAATGGCAACAGCTATTTAGAGCCCTGGAGGGACCGAGGGGCAGGGCCGTCTGGGAGGGCGGCTGGAGTCTTTCCAAGTACACAGCTTGTGAATTTGCTAGAACCAGCTAATGAAGTACAAAGCACCACCATCAGAGTAATATCGCTGTTTTCATTTATTTACATCCTTCTTTTTATTTCAGAGTAATATAAGGATACACACAGTTAGGTTACATTCTTTGCATTTGTTAGGTGAAGTCCAAGTGGCAGTTGAGCCCATCACTCAGGAGGGGTGCCACTTAGCCAACAGTGTGCCTGATAGGAGATCTCACCAGTCCCCCTCCTCCTCCCTGCTTCTTGAATTTAAATCTGTTTTTCTGTTGTGGGGCACGTAGTTATACATCTACTAGCTTCATATTAATGTTGAATACATTGAGCACTTGCTTTTCCATTCTGGTGATAGTAATGGGGATGTTGCTCTTTTTAAAACAAGCCACTTAATCTATAGCTCTCAAACAAAAGATACAACTTAATTCTAGCCCAAGAATATGGGGAGAGGGTGGGGAAGGGCAGGGGAGAAGGGCGGTTGGGTGGTGGGAGGGTGACCGGAAAGATCACCTATATATCTGTCTAACAAGGGTACAAGCGAACTTTTCTAGAACTAGAATATAAATGTTTTGATACAATGACTAAGCAAATGACATGAAATTTATGTTAACCAGCTTGATGAAAGTATTTCAAATTGTATATGAAACAGCACAATGTACCCCATGTTTGCATTAATGTATACAGCTATCAATTAATAAAAAAAAAACAAGCCACTAAGAAATTTTAAAGATAAAGACAATTTTAAAAATATCATATTAAAATCTTTTATTTTTACTCAAGTAAACTAGTAAGAATATTGTGTCATTTTGTTGTTAAAAGCTCCCTTGTTTAAATGATATGAGATATTAATTATAACTTACCTTTTAAAAGTGATTCTTTGCATTTCACTACCAAAATTTGAAATTGCCAATGTCAGACCAAATGCAGTGGGAAGGTCCCTTCGCTTGGTGTTACCATCAGTACAACCTGCACTGTGACAAGGTGTTGAGAGAGGGCATGTGGATTAAGACCTAGGATCCTTTCAAGATCTAGGTTTTCCCCGTTCTTCAGCAGCATCAATTATTTTCATGGAGGAGCTTAATGAGCACATTAAAGGGGAACCATAACATAGTTTTTATTTTCTAAATATTTTCTTTCTTTCTATTACCACAGACCAGTTGAATTTTCAGAAGCTGAATACCCACAAGCTGAGTATGAGCGACGACAGCAGTTCTGGGACCCTATCCGGCTGTCCCTTTTCACCCTGGTGATTGCAGCTATAATAGGAATTGCCATCGGCATCGTTACTCATTTTGTGGTCGAGGGTAAGTGCTCCAGTCACATTTCTATTGCTGAGTGCTCCCTGACCTTGACGTTCTCTGCCGTACATGTAAAAACGACACTTGTTTGATATTGACAGTTGAATCACTCATCTTTTTTCTTTTTCTAGTTGTTTTTTCCCAGCTTTTATAACTGACAAACAGGTTGTGTATATTGAAGGTGTACAACTTAATATTTTGATATACATACAAATTGTGAAGTGGTTATCATAATCAAGCTAATTAAACAATTTAATTATCTCATATAGTTACCTATTACGTGTATGGTAAGACATACCTGTTTAGTAAATTTCAAGTATATAATGCAATATTGTAAACTGCAGTCACTATGCTGCATATTAGATCTTCAGAATTTATTCATCCTGCTAGTTGAAACTTTGCATTCTTTGACTGACATGTCCTCATTCCCCGGCAGCTCCCCAACCCCTGGCGACCATCACTGCAATCATGCAGTGTCTGTCTTTCCGTGTCTGGCGTATTCCACTCAGCATCACAGTTCATTCACTTTGTCACATATGGCAGGATTTCCTTCTTTTTAAAGGCTGAATAATGTTTCATTGGATGTATATGCCACATTTTTTTCATCCATTCATCTCTTTACAGACATTGGGTTGTTCGTATACCTTGGTTATTGTGAATAATGTTGCAGGAATCACTGATCTTTTTTTGGTGCTAAATCAGTTTGCTCTGAGTTCCATGTTTCCATCCACGGAAGTGGGCAGTTACATTACATTGATAGAGATGTTTAAAAGAAGCACTGGAAAAAAGGAAAGAAGAATGAAAACATCATCTTCAGAATAAAGTCAAATCACATCATGTGCTGAGTTTAATACATGTACACTTTGCTCAGAATCAGCATATTAATAAGTTATCTCAAGAAAAGTTCATGATATAAGAATGATTACCTGAAAAAAAATGCCTTTAAAAGGCTAAAGATCAAGCCCCTTAATAATATTTTTAAAGAAAAGACTAGATTATTTTATGCTGAGGAAAAGAAAATGCTCTGAATTAATTCCTAATTACATGCAGAAGTGGATAGTTGGTGCCATGGTCAAGCCAAATGACAGTCAGCCAAGCTGCCTTTGCTCTTGTCTTCCATTTGTGTCTTTCTAGTTGTTGGTAACTGACACTTTGTCTAAGATTTTAGGCACTCAGATCAGTCATAAAAATAAAGCTACCTTTGAAGGACCTCCAAAGAATAAAGGGAACATTGCCCACCATGCCCGCTTACCTTCATATCCACTCCATTGGGGATAATACCTTTTCCAGAGGTATTATCATTGATAATATCTGTTTCTTGGACTCTCATAAAAAAATGAAAGCATAGTTAACTGACAAAAGTATTCTATAATAGACATACTCCTACCTAACAATGTGAATGTTACTTTCTTTGCATTATTACTATTATTTTTTGCTTAATATTTCGTTGCAGCAATTTGATTTCTTTTCTGAATGTATTTATCTTCATTTATTTTTTATGAGGCTTTTGTTGTCAGTCCTTATGTTAAATATTGTTGTCATTAAATTTAGCCTTTTTAATTCTGTAAAAGGCAAAAGTGGAAACCTAATTTACACATGTATAAGAAAAAATAATAAAAATAAAATAAAATAAAATTTTACAAAAGGACATTAGAACGAATTGCCATAGGTCCTAATTAAAGGAATCTTTAAGACAAAGCTAGGTGTTTTTTTTTTTAGTAACAGTTGGTCCCTTTCAATTACCTTAATATTTTTCATCTCAGTTTAAACCATTGTCAAATGCAGCTATTTCCTTTCCTTGTTGAGGATGATTTCGTATTTGAAACAGCACCTTTATAGGCCATTCTCAGAATCTGTGATCTTCAAAAAGTTACATTTTCCCACCATGGTGTTCCTACCCGTGGAGGGACCCCAAGGCCGGCGGGCAAGGGCGTCGGGGACCCTTGCTCCCCGCCCATTTTGATCCGAGGAAGGGCGGCCGGGCAGGGACGCAGACCGCCGCGACCAGACAATGTCCTGCATTCACCGCGGCCTCCGCCAATCACAAGCCAGCGCCTCCCGGCCCCGCGCGGCGCCACCGGCCACAGGTCCGCCCGGACAACCTGGTTTCCCGGAGGCCGTCTGCGACCGTCCAGGGGCAGAGCGCACCGCGCTCCCACCGCGCCCGGCCCGAGGAGGACCTCTGGGCGGCGGCGCCGCGGCGACCAACTTGGGACGGGTCGTACCGCGGCCAGGACACGCCGCCCCCCTCTGGCTAGAAGTCGGTGCTGTCCCTTTAAGACGATCCTCTTTTCAGGGCCCAGAGGAGCGTCCGCGGCCCCGCCGTGGGGGGCAGCGACATCCGGGCTACTGGGCAGGCGACGGCAACGACCCTTTGGGCAACTCCGAGTCCCCGCTGGACTCGCGGCCCGCCGCGGCTGAAGAGCACCGCGGGGCACGAGGGACTCTTCAGAGGCCATAAGTCCCCACCCTGAGATGGCTCTGCTGCAGCCAGCCTCCGCCTCGCGGACGCCGGGGCCAGCACGCGGGTCACGAACGCTCAGCTGGCGGGGCCGCGACGCGCGTGCCCGATTCGGGCCCGCCCCACCCCTTGCGCGTGCCCGGGGGCGGGGCGCCTCAGAGGCAGCCAATCGGCGCCAACGGCCCGGGACCGCCCAAATGTCCTCACGGGAGGGGGCGCAGGAGGGAGAACTTCGTCGGGGACGCGGCGGCGGGAAGCAAGTGCAGAAAAGCGGGAGAGCCGGAACAGCCGGGAAGCTAGGCAAGGAGCCGGGCAGCTCTGACTCCTAAGCTCTGTGGAAGTGAAAGGAGCTGGAGCAGCGGGGAGGAGCACGGGCCTCGCGTGAGGACCGGCGAGAGCGGGCTGGAGAATGGGGGAGGCGCCGGGAGCAGGTGGCGCGCGGGAGGAGGGTGGAGGGCGGGGTGCCGACTTGTCCTGTAGATAGGAAAACCGGGGATGATGTGGTGAGCTAATAAGTATACAGCCAGAGGCTGTCAGGATTTACTTATGCAGGACAGAGAATTGGGAGAAGTGTACTTACCGGTGGAGATACAGTCTAACGTTTTCCTCTGTTCAGTTTAAAAAATGGTTACATATACTTAATATCTGGCGAGGAAAGTTGGTCACTTAATAATTTGTCATGAAGGTTGGGAGAAAGAGGAACAAAAGTTATTCAGAAGCAAAATTCATTTTTGTTATTCACTCTACCAAAAATGTGAGAAAGGATATGTTTCAACAGTCTGCTGAAGTGAGTTAATTTGTAAGGTACGGTAGGGAGTGTATTGTCTGGGAAAGTCACTGCCAGGTAGGTGATCATGAGCAAGCCCCTAACTCTAAATCTCATTTTCCTTACCTACAAAATTGGAGCAAAGAAATCCCCTATCTGTGTCACAGCGTGTTTGGAGATTCCATGTGTATTCAGCACTGTCCCGGGGAGCTGTCGGGGCCATTTTCTCTGTGCATGCTTGTGGATGGTCGCATCCACTCCCAGAGCGTCCTCATCTTGCTTCCAGACCACGCTATCTTCAAGGCCAGGCATATTAACTTGGGTGCCACAGAAATCTTAAAGTCTGTGTGTTCCAAACAAAGCTCTGTACCTTTCCTCCAAACCTCCCGTGTTTCTCCACTTAGCAACGACATCAATACAACCTGGTCATCAGCGCTCAACCCCAAACCATTAATCCCCAGGACCCGCTTTATGTTGGTACTACTTGTCATCTGACTGTTGCTCCCACCACATACTGCCCCCTGTGCGGGGCACCAGCGTCTCCCACCCTGACCCCGCTTGACCTGCTCACTGCTCTCAGCCTCTGCTCCTCCCCCATCTCAACAGTGCAGCCAGTTAGATGCTGTATTTTAATGTTAATCTGGTCGGCCTGCTCCTGTTAAAAATCTTTTATGTGGTGCGTGTGCCCTCAGATAAAGTCCTGTCTCCTTACGTTCGCTTTATAAGGCTTTCCAAATCCAGTTTCCACTTTCGTTTGGGCTAGCTCTCTTATCGTGGGTCACTCCTCCCACCCTGCCCCACTTCCAGCCAACCTCTACTACTTTCAGTTCTCTCAACCTGTCGAGTCCTCTCAAGCTACTGTAGCACTTCCCTGGCTCCTCCCTGCCCAGTGAGGTGGCTCTTTTTCCTTTCTGCAATCCCTCCCCAAACTGAGGTTAGGGGCTCCCATTGCATCCCTACCTTTACAGCGCGCTCATAGCCCTACGCTACTGTCGCCCGTCGTCTTGCCCGGGAGCACATCGTACATCCCATCCCCGAACTTCAGTGCCAGGACATTGTTCCCTGTTCCTGAAATGGTCCTGACACTAGTGGTCAGAGCCTCCATCCTTTTAGAACACACAGCGATGTGTGCAGGAAATGGAACATAAGGAGTAGTTGTTTGCTGATTGATTCATTTTATTACATACTGCTATATTTTTGTTTTGAATTTCTTCTCTATAAGAATAACATTAAAAAAAAAGATACAGTAAATTTTTAAATAATTTTTTTGTCACAATCAACCTCAAATCTCTTTTTAGCAAAAATGGTGTGTTATGGTTTATGAAATGAAATTCTGGAACAGTGGTTCACTGTTCAATGCAAATGGGCAGAAATGTTCATTTTAAACTTATACCATTAAACTTTAAAACTGAGCTGAAATTAATGTTCCAATAATGATTGGAGGAAGGACTGGAAGACAGTGTGTTAAGCAGAGAGTTCTAGTTCCTTGCTTCTTCCTACTAATTTTTGAGATTGCAATTATGAATAGGATAAGAAATTGCTCTGGCACTGGCTTGAAAAAAATCCTGGTACTCTTATTATTTTTGTTTATATGAGATGTCAGTATAATGAATTGAAATTCTCATTTTCCTTGTGCTCACACCCACCTAGCAATGCTAACATATGTACCTTTACATCTGTAGTATTTCTAAACATGGTCCTGCTACACACTTCCTAATAAAGTTAAACAAGAATTCTTTGTTGAGCGATGTAATATTTAGAGGGGAGGATGGGGAATAAATCTTAACTACCGCAGGTTGTTTCCCTTCAGTCTGACTCTGAAGGAGATCCTTGTTGCTTTTCTCATTACTGTACAGCTAGTCTGTTGACTTTGTTATACTTTGGTTGAAAAGAGCAGAATTTATAAAAATTAAAAATAGGAAAGAAGGGGGAGAATGTGTTCAATAAAATAAACAAAAAAAAAGAAAGGAAATATAAAAGCAAAGCAATAATGCTAAGCTAGAAAAAGATAAAGAAATTAACTTGTGTTCACTTTTTTTGTGCTATAATTAAACATAAGATCTTATATTGTCCTGTTTATTTCATTAAAACACTATTTAAAGCAGAGGAAATATGTGTATATTTACTGTTTCTACAGAAAAACATTCTCCAATTATGTATCCTTTCTGTTTACAGAACCTGCCAAATGTCTATTATAAACAAATGATAAGAGAAAAATAAATACTAGAGAAATGACTGTTCTTTTTTATTTAGACTTGAATAATTTTGAGTTTAGAAAAATTTTTAGACACTATGATTTGGCAAAACTTCTACATTGTAATTAACCACATTTTTCACTTTAAAACCATTAAAAAATCTTACTTTCAAACTTGTGGGCATGGTAAAGCGTTTATAAAAATACTTATAGTAAAACTTTTTAAATAGCTAACTTTGAGAATGTATCTACAATGGAAATACGTTTCAGCCTTAAGCATGCCAAACCTTACTAGGTGGCCACTTGAGAGACACACATATTTAAGATATGATTTAAGATTGCCATTTGCTGCATTTGTTGATTTTAGCAAAAAATTTAAGTTATTAGGCAATGAAAAAAAACAGTTTAGGAGAGAAATGCAGGGAGTGAGGAGTAGAGCAAAGGAGCCAGGAAGTGGGGTTAGGGTGGGATGTGGAACTGAAGGGGTCATGTCTAAGCCAGATTTCTGCTTTCTGCAAGTTACGTCAGAGACTTAATTTCCACATTTATAAATTGAGCAGCTATAATACTTACCATTTTAACAATTCCACAATGTTCCTTTGCTGATGTGAGGAACAAATGGGGATAACATGTGCCATAAACCATAAGACACTGGACACTCTTCTACACATTATGCTTTGGACCTGGAGATACTTGGTTTTCATGGAAATTACAATAACAACAACACAATATATATTATATGTGATACAATTCAAGAAGTATGAAAAAATTTAAGAAAGAAATAAATTACCTTGTCACAAGTCTAATTCCCTAAGGGGCAGTCATACGTACTTGTATTCATTCATAGGTAATAGTTGATATTAGAGACAGTTGGAGCATGTTCTATCAAAAAATCTGGTAGTAAGTTTACAGAGGATTCTGTACAGTCTAGCTTTTGATGTGCTTTAAGTATTATACAATAGTGAGGTGATAATTGTGTATGTGTAGAAAACTAATACAATAAAAATAAGGCAAATATTTAATGTCATATCTTGTTCAGTGTTCACTGTCAAAGGTTAAGACAGGAAGATATTCTTCATTGACTATTTGCCATTATTGACTCATGATAAATCTGAGGGATAAAGTAGCAATGAAAATAATACTGCTGTTATCCTTGACATCTTCATCCACGTTTGAAACATTTGGAACAGTTAATCATCCTAACAGATATGCCTGAGAATTTAATACATTTAGAGTGCTATAGCGCATGCTGTAAGGGTGGTAAAATAAATGTGGGATGCATTTTTTAATCAAGGAAGCTAAAATTGAGTTCTGAAAAGAAACAGAAAACAAAATCCCAGAACTAAGCTCTAACACGTTTTTGAACGAACCTCCATTCTTTGCAAGGGTAGGAGAGCTGGGTGGGCAGTTACGACAGCTGCTTGTCTTTGCAGCCTTTTAACAAACCCTACAGGGGGAAATGGGGGGGGACTCAGGCCTGAGCACCCTCTGCCATCCTACTATTATGGTCTCATTCTTTGGGATCCTAAATTCATCCATTTCCTAAAGTTGCTCATTAAAATACAAATCTTCCTAGGATGACTGAACCTGATATGTTAAGCTAAGACCCAAATAGCCTTTTACCTACTCAGCAGAGATTGTTCTTATGCTGTTGAAATGAAGAAAAGGAACAGAATGGATATGTAAGAGAAGGGAATGTGAACAGCAAAGATAGAGATGCAAAAAAGGATTAATGGCCAAATGAGGTGGGCCCAAAGATGCTTTGACAGTTTCATTGGAGAATAGTCTCTCTCCAGCTCTGTTTCTGTGCCATTCTGGCATCATGCCATGGGGTTCCAATCTCTGCTGTCAGGCTTCCAGGGTCTGTTTCCCTGGCCCTATGCAAAGTCCTTGCATGTCATGGAGTTCAGCTGAATTCAGACTAGCTTGGTGGTAAACGTGGGAATGAGGAGGAATAAACAGTCTGAAGATCAAACACTGGAAGGCTTGAGTTTTCTGTGAGCGGCTGTGGCTCACTCACACCTTCTATGGGCTTCAGTTTTCACATCTGCTTGAGGAAGGCCAGATGACACCCCTCTTTTGGTCTCTTAGGTCTTTTGCTCTGGCTTTCTCCCTTCCCTTGTTAACTCTGTCCTACCTCCCCTACTCTTTTCACTGTAATTAAACCTCTACCACAAGTGGTCAAAATTCTAGCAGCCCTCCAGATATGGACACAACCCAAATTTCCATCAGTGGATGAATGCATAAACAAAAGTGGGGTACACATACAATGGAATGTTAATTATTCAGCCTTAGAAAGGAATTAAATTCTGACACATGCTAAGCTTCTGCACCAGTAGATCCTGCTGCAAGGAATTTTGCTTCTCTTAATTATTAATTTATATATTTTTTAAGACAGAGTCTCATTTTGTCACCTTCACTGTGGTGTCACAGCTCACAGCAAACTCAAACTCTTGAGCTCAAGGGATCCTCTTGCCTCAGCCTCCTGAGTAGCTGGGACAACAGGTGCCTGCCACAACACCTGGATATTTTTTAGAGACGGGGGTCTCCCTCTTGTTCAAGCTAGTTTTGAATTCCTGAGCTCAAGCAATCTACCCACCTCGGCCTCTCAGAGTACTGGGATTACAGGGGTGAGCCACCATGGCCGGCCATTAATATTCTTAAATTATCTTTTCTCCCCATTGGTTAGTTCATTTTAATACACACATGGATTAGAATTAGGTTTGGTTTGGCTACAAGTAACAAAAAAAATACTCAAAGAACATTATCATTAACAAAATAGAAGTTTTATCCCAATCTTGCACAAGTTCAAGGATTGATAGTGCTTATTTTCTGTGTATCTACTCCAAGTCTTAAGGCTCAATCTCTTTCAGCTTTGCTTCACCCTCCTGAGGCTGTTCTACTATCTTCGTAGGTCTTAGATGGGGCTAAACTCAAATCCCAGGCTGCAGAGTAGAGAAAGAAATAAAAAAGGGGCAGAGGACACATACCAACTGTCTTTCTAGGAAGTTCTCCAGAGACTGAGAACCAGTATTTTTGTCCACATACTGTTAGGCCAACATAATCCTACCTAGCTGAAAAGAGGTTGAGATATACAGTCTTTATTTTGGGGTGCCATGTGCCCAGCTAAAAATTTTATTAGTAAGGAAGAAGAGAAACAATGAGTACTGGGGGACAGGAAATGTTGGAGGCCATCTCTACATTTTGAAAGAGATATAAATAGGACATAATAATTCAGATGAATCTAGATTTCAAATGTATTTCTCCCAAATCTTAATCTTTTTTGGAAGGTCATGACATTTATACTCAGTAGTTTTCAGCACCAAACAAGTCACCAAAATTTCAGGTTTTGCCCCTCTTATCAGGTAGAATAAGAATTAGCACTATGACCTTGTCTTAGGATGAAGCTCAGACATGAGTTGCAGGGGAATAGAGGAAAAGGCAGTAAGTAGAGTGAAGAGCTCAGAAAGGACTTTATACTCTAACACTTTTTTTTTTTTTGCAGGTTTTTTTTTTTTGGCTGGGGCTGGGTTAGAACCCACCACCTCCAGCATTTGGGGCCGGCACCTTACTCCTTTGAGCCACAGGCGCCGCCCTATACTCTAACACTTTTATTTATTTATTTATTTTTGGAGACAGAATCTCACTCTGTCACATGGACTAGAGTGCGGAGGCATCATCAGAGCTCACTGCAACTTCAAACTCCTGGGTTCAACCCATCCTCCTGCCTCAGCTTCCCGAGTAGCTGGGTCTACAGGCACGTGTCACCACACGTATCTGGCTAATTTTTTTCTATTTTAGTAGAGGCAGAGTCTCTATCTTGCTCAGGCAGATTTTGAACTCCTGGCCTCAAGTGATCTTCCTGCCTCAGCCTCCCAGAGTACTAGGTTCATAGGTGTGAGCCACCGTGCTCAGCCCTTTTAACACTTTTTTTTAAATGACACCTCCATCTCACTGACCGCATTTGCTTTGTACTGTGTTTTCCCTCTTCCCTTTCTGGTTTGTGTGCTTATCTGTTTTATCAGCGCCTGTAGTTCCACCCCCGGCAGCTGGAGGGCTCTATTCCACCACCAGCCATTGCAGACACAAATTTATTACACAGTATCAGTTGACGTTCTCCAATCAACCAAGAAGCCAGAGAATATCTCCACACTAAGGACAGAGGGCAGAATGCCACCTGCTCAGTTCTCTGACGCCACCTGGGAGCCCAGACTGCACTCCCTAGAACCTGTTCTAGTTTACGGCCAGTCTTCTCATCCTTGTCATCCTCAGCCGCTAGTCCCCATGTCAAGCCCTTTTCTCTCCTATTCTCTTATGCTCATTCCCATACATTTCCGTGCTCCTGCCGTCCCCATCTGATCATTTCTGCTCTCACAGTTTTTCCTCGCTCAAAATTCCTTCCATGGTGTCCTCAGAAATCCTGATTCTTCTCTTGGCTTTGCCCTGCTTGTATTCACCAAACCCATCCCACTGTACACCAACTTCCCTGAATCTCCCACCTCACCAGGCCCAGCCCTCCATCTCCCTTCCTTGGCTG
Source organism: Galagoides demidoff (assembly GCA_963574575.1). Taxonomy (NCBI): domain Eukaryota; kingdom Metazoa; phylum Chordata; class Mammalia; order Primates; family Galagidae; genus Galagoides; species Galagoides demidoff. The sequence goes on along the minus strand of CAUYQV010026430.1, from coordinate 5,211 downwards.
AGGACCCCTGCTCTTGCCTTAGCATCCCCTACTGCTCTATAAGCTGCTTCCTTTCTTCCTGCAGACTCACAGAGCTCCCTTACTTTGAAAAAGGGCTTCCTTGTCTTTTCTGCTCTATTCTCTTCCCTCCTTTCACCACCAAATAAGGAAACAAGGAAATACACAGTACCCATTGCTCCCATTGTGTCACCATCGCTCCTAGATTAATTTTTGTCATTTGACAGTGCCACATCTTTATGAAATAAACACAATGACATTACCAATGAACTCCAAATGATCTAATCCAGGCGTCCTCAAACTATGGCCTGTGGGCCCCGTGCAGCTGGCCTAGGACATTCATCTGGCCTGCTGGGTGTTTTTGCCATGGCTGCCTGTCCTGCTTAGCAGCTGACTCACCCCGGAGCCCGCAGTCCAGCCCTCCAACGGTCTGAGGGGCAGTGAACTGGACCCCTGTTTAAAAAGTTTGAGGACCTCTGATCCTTCAAATTACCTAACTTGGTGAAAGTATTAGATTCCTTGATTATATCATCGTACCACTGCCATTATTCTTTCATTAAAATTCTATCTTGCTTTCTATCACACTATATACTCTGGTTCTTTCCTAATCTTTTATGACCATTCTATCCAATAATAAAACAACAGACTAATAGCAAATGTTTAATGAAGACTTATTTTGCATCAGGTTGAATTGAAGGTGCTTTATATGCATTACTTCATTTAACCTTCATAGTAACTGTATGAAGTAGATGCAGTTATTATCCTCTCTTTACAGATAAGGAAACTAAGACATGGAGCCTTACACAAGTTAAGTGATGTGTTCAACTTAATAAATCTAGTAAGATTTAGCACTGGATTCAAACCCAGACTTATTGAATTTCAAAGCAGTGACTTGGTTTGTTTCAGACAGGGTCTTGTTCTGTTGCCCTGGCTAGAGTACAGTAGCTTCATCATAGCTCACTCCAACTTCCAATTACTGGATTCCAGCGATCCTCCTGCTTCAGCCTCCTAGAACTGCAGGCATACACCACCTCATCTAACTAATCCTTTTTTTTTTTTTTTTTTGTAGAGACAGGGTCTTGCTTGTGCTCAAGCTGTCAAAGCAGTGATTTTTGCTAAAAGAGTGAACTGCTTCTAATTTGGAAATCCGCTGTTCCTCTTTTTCTGATACAGGACCTTAAATATAGGACTTCCTCAGGATTTCGTTCTCAACTACCTGCTCCCCTGTTTATGGACATTTATTTTCACAAGCAAGTGTTTGACCTTCATGGAGTGAATTCTCTCCTTTACTTATCTTTTAAACTTTTGATTCTAGAAAATTTTAAACATACACAAAAGTATAGAAAGAATTGTTAGTGATGATTGCCTTGCCACAGGGACCATGTCCCAAGCCCAGCAGTCATCAATTTATGGCCATTCTTGTTCCATCTGTACCCTACAATCCCCCATCCCCACTGGATTATTTTGAAGCAAATCCCAGAAATAAGTCATCAGTTCATCTATGAATATTTCAGTCTATTTCTTAAAAAGTGAGGACTCATTAAAAAACTCCTGATAGCCAGGCATTGCATAAAGTCCCAGCTGTAGTCCCAGCTACTCGGAGGCTGAGGCAGGAGGATCACTTGAGCTGGAGAGTGTGAGACTATAGTGTGCTATGACTGTGCCTGTGAACAGCACTACACGTCAACATGGGCAACATTGTGAAACCTGTTTATAAGAAAAAGAAATTTTAAAACCCTACCCACTGAACATTAATATGCCCCTAAATTAAAAAGAGTTTCTTAACATCAGTAAATTTCATCAACTGTCTCATAACGTTTTTTGGAGTTGGATTTGTTCAGATCAGGACCCAAATGAGGTCTATAAATCTCAATTGTTGTGACTCTAAATCTCTTTAATTTTTTTTTTTTTAAACAGTGTGTCATTCTGTTGCCCTGGGTAGAGTGCTATGACGGTCTAGCTCACAGCAACCTCAACTTCTCTGGCTCGAGCAATACTCCTACCTCAGACTCTGGAGTAGCTGGGATTACAGGTGCCTGCCACAAAGTCCAGCTAGTTTTTCTATTTTTAGTAGAGACAAGGTCTCACTCTTGCTTAGGCTGGTCTTGGACTCCTGAGCTCAAGCAGTCCACTGGCCTCAGCCTCCCAAGTCCTAGGATTATAGGCATGAGACACTGTGCCCAGCCTTTTTTAATCTTTAGATTCGTTCTCTTTCTCTCTTTTTCTTTTTTCTTGCAATTGATTTGGTGAGAATATCAGAATTTGGTGAGAATATGTACTATGTTATAGCCTGCATTTTGGATTATACTGATAGAATCCCTATAGTGGCCAGCCAGTGCAAGAGCAAGACACAGACTCTGCTAAAAATAAAAAAATTTGTTGGACTCCATGGTGATGGACACCTGTAGTCCCAGCTATTTGGGAGGATGAGACAGAAAGATGACTTGAAAGCAGGAGTCTGAGGTTGCTGGTGAGCTAGGCTGAGGCCAGGGCACTGTAGCCTGGGGCAACAGAGTGAGGCCAGGCTCTATCTGAAAAAAAAAAAAAAAAGATAAAAGATTCCCTGTGGTGGTGTGTAGCCCATTTGTTTCTCCCAAATTTCTAGTAAACTCATAGATCTAGAGGCTTGATCCGATTCAAGTTGCTTTTTTGGCAAGATTTCATAGGTAATACCATATGCTGCCCTTAGAAATCTCATTTACTTAGCATTAAGCTGATCTCAGGGTATTGTGCCACTTTGATACTATGTTGTCTCTGAATCAGCATGTATAAAAGCAAGACTATTCCCACCACAGGTAAGTTTTCCCTCCAAGGCCTTCATTTCTGCTGTCTTTTTAAATCACTTGGGTCTCAGAGTTATCTTTGACTTGTTCTCAGCTCCAAATGGGAAAACCCGCCAGTTCTCCCAATATAGTCTTTTTTTTTTTTTTTTTTTTGAGACAGAGCCTCAAGCTGTCACCCTGGGTAGAGTGCATTATCATCACAGCTCACAGCAACCTCCAACTCTTGGGCTCAAGCGATTTTCCTGCCTCTACCTCCCAAGTAGCTGGGACTACAGGCTGCCACCACCCACAGTGCCTGGCCATTTTTTTATTGCAGCCCTCATTGTTGTTTGGTGGGCCCAGGCTGGATTCAAACCCTCCGGCTCCAATGTATGTGGTTGGTGCCTTAGCCGCTTAAGCTACAGGTGCCAAGCCCCAGTCTTTTATTAACAGCGTTCACGCCATTTGATTCCCACACTCACCGTCCTCAAGTATTACAGTAACCTCCCGCTGGTTTTTTTCTCCTCTACTCCACCCCATAACCTGCCACCTGAGTTATACACAGCATGGTGGGCACTGTTCTATGCGCTTCCTTACCCACCGAGCTTTAGTAGCTACACGTTACCCACAGGATAAAATGTAAGCTGCTAAGTCTGATGCAACACAGTCCAGTGTCAGCTCATGTTTCCAGCCTACCACACACAGTTCTTATTGCTCTGCATCAGATGTTTTCCCCACAGGTGTGGAAATCAGCAGACATGGGCACGTTCAGACCTATGTCACACTTGACATCTTCTCTTAGTATTGTATATGGGAGAATCAAGTGAAAAATTGCTCAAGTGCTAGAATAAGGCAGTCTCTTCTTTGAGGATATTCTGGATTTGTCTCAGGAGACACTATGAGAGGGGGAAGGTGCCTTTACTCTGGCAAGACACTGGCAGCTGCTTTCATAACGGGATGTTCACCCTTCTACCTGTCTGATTTCTTTTCTTTCTTCTTCTTCTTTTTTTTTTTAATAGAGACAGAGTCTCACTTTATCGCCCTCCATAGGGTGCTGTGGCATCACAGTTCACAGCAACCTCCAACGCCTGGGTTTGGGCCATTCTCTTGCCTCAGCTTCCTGAATAGCTGGGACTACAGGCTCCTGCCGTAATGCCGGGCTATTTTTTTTATTGCAGTTTGACTGGGGCTGGGTTCGAACCCTTGGTATATGGGGCCTGCGCCCTACCCACTGAGCCAGAGGCACCGCCCTCCCCGTCTGATTTCTAAAATGTGATTTGCCACGGGTCAGCAGTGCAGAATGGCTACCACCCCAGCTCTGTCCTCCTGTCACCTGCTTTCTGTGCCTTCTAATTGGACTGGTGTCTCACCCTACTTTCCCATCACCCCCTTCTGTCCCCAGATCCACCCCGTCCTATATAGCTCATTGGTAGACCCCTGCCCCCATAGGAATAATAGTTGTCTCCGGGGTGCAGGAGAACTGCTCTGACTGTCCCAGCCTGGAGTTTCACCTGTTGCTCATACACTATTTATCGGCCACTCACAACACATTGTCATTTATTGTTAGCTTTATAAACACTTTTCAGAATTTGAAAGTAGCCAGGCATGGTGGCTCAGGTCTATGATCCTAGCACTCTGGGAGGGTGAGGCAAGATGATCACTTGAGGTCAGAGGTTAAAAATCAGCCTGAGCAGGATTGAAACTCCATCTCTACTAAAAGTAGAAGAACTGGCTCGGTGCCTGTGGCTCAATCGGCTAAGGCACCAGCCACGTACACCTAAGGTGGCCGGTTCGAATCCCCAGCCCAGGCCCGCCAAACAACAATGATGGCTGCAACCAAAAAATGGCTGGGCGTTGGGGCGGGTGCCTGTGGTCCCAGCTACTTGGGAGGCGGAGGCAGGAGACTCGCTTGAGCCCAGGAGTTGGAGGTTGCTGTGAGCTGTGATGCCATGGCACTCTATCCAGGGGGATAGTTTGAGGCTCCATCTCAAAAAAAAAAAAAAAAAGTAGAAGAACTAGCCAGGTGTGGTGGCAGGCACCTGTAGTCCCAGCTACTCAGGAGGCTGAGGCAGAACAATTGTTTGAGCCCAGGAGTTTGGGGTTGCTGTGAGCTAGGCTGACACCATGGCACTCCAGCCTGGACAAGACAATGAGATTCTGCCTTTAAAGAAAAATTGAAAGTAATATGTAGAGATAGAAAATTTAAACCGACTCGGCGCCTGTGGCTCAATCGGCTAAGGCGCCAGCCACGTACACCTAAGGTGGTGGGTTCAAATCCCCAGCCCGGCCCACCAAAACAACAATGATGGCTGCAACCAAAAAATGGCCGGGCATTGTGGCGGGCGCCTGTGGGCCCAGCTACTTGGGAGGCAGAGGCAGGAGACTCGCTTGAGCCCAGGAGTTGGAGGTTGCTATGAGCTATGATGCCATGGCACTCTACCCAGGGGGATAG
>CAUYQV010026429.1:0-17967 GCA_963574575.1 Galagoides demidoff | reverse complement strand
CAGGAGACTTGCTTGAGCCCAGGGGTTGGAGGTTGCTGTGAGCTGTGATGCCACAGCACTCTACCCAGGGGGACAGCTTGAGGCTCTGTCTCAAAAAAAAAAAAAGAAAAAAAAGAAAATCAAGGTGTTGGTAGGTTTGGTTTTCCTGAAACCTCTTTCCTTATCTTTCTTCTGGATGACATCTCATTATTTCCTCACAGGATGTTTTCTCTGTGTATGCAGATCCCTGATGTCTCTTCCTCTCTTATAAGGACACTAGTTATTTTGGCTTAGGGACCCACCCTTATGACCCCACTTATCATTAGTTACCTCTATATGGCCCAATCTCCAAATACAATCATGTTCTAAGGTACTATAGGTTAGGACTTTAACATGGGAATCTGGGGGAGATTCAATTCAGATCTTAACACTTAGTAACAATTTATATTAATTTTTATTTGCTTGAAAATATCTTTATTTCATCTTCATTGTTAGGAATTCTATCCATGTAGATGGACTTCTAGGTTGCTGTGCATGTCATCCTTCTCTTTGACAGCATAATACCACAGTTTTCTGTTGTCATTCTTGTTTGCTGTGTTTTTATTTTTCTTTTGAGAAGTCAGAAGTAGGTTTCAGTATTGCTCACTTTGAGATTGTGCCTGTTGACATTGTCATAATCATTTCCTGCCCATAATATTTGATTTTTAATCATTTTAGTATTATTTGGCAATATGTATTTTTCCATTTATTTATCTTAGATGGAGTTCTTACATTTCTTGAATATGAGTTTTAATGCCCTTTTGTCAATTTGGAAGGATTTTAGGGTATTACTGTTCAAATATATTATATGTTCTGTTTCTGTTTTTTATTTAATTCTAATATTTACATTCAATATATGATACTTCACCTTCTGTCCTTTGCTCTTTTTTATCTTCTCTTTATTTTTCATCTTTTCATATCTCATGCACCATTATCTCTATATGTAACTTTGAGGACCTTCCCATTCACTAATGCTCTCTTTGACAATCTTTGCTGTTAAACCTATTTACTATTTTTTAAATTTTTTTTAATTTTGTTTTTTTTTTTACATATGAAATTATTGTTTTGTTTTATCTTGATATGATTGGGTTAAAACTACTATTTTATCACTTTGTTCTTTTTTATCCCAATAGAATTTTTCCCCTAATTTCCTTTTTAAGTCTTCTTTTTCATTGAGTGTATTTTTATTGTTTTTGCTTTGTTGAATTTCTCTTTATAAACAAACGAGAAAATTTTTTTTCTCTTCTCATTTCATGAAATGATGAATACTCATTTCATCTGAGTATTAGCTTATTACCTATAATATGTGAATTTAGAGGAGTAAGATTTGGAGTATGTATCTTAAACTGCCTTAATTAGTTTGGGCTGCTATACATCAAGTGCATTGTGAGCAACAGAAATCTATTTCTTACAGTTCAGAGTCTGAGAGTCTGAGATAAGGTTACAAGCATGGTCAAGTTCTAGTGAAAGTCTCTTTCTGGGCTGCAAACTGCCAATCTCTCCTTGCATCCTCACATGTAGGAAATGCATCTAGCTTGCTCTCTGGCCTCTTCTTTTAAAGTCCCAAATGGGTTCATTAAGTCTCCACTGTCATTACCTAATTACTTCACAGAGACCCCACTGCCATATATCATCACAATGGAATTACAATTACAATATATTAATAATGGGGGAACATGTGCATTTTATTCCCACATCTTCAACTTATCACGGAATACTTTCAAGCAATACATATCTTCACACCTAAGAACTGTAAAATAGAGTAATTCTTTTTCCCTACTCCTAGGTTTTGTGCTACTTTTGTCACACACTTCTATAAAAGTAAATCTCATACTGTCTTTTAGTCCACTCAGGTTACTATAACAAAACCCTATCAACTAGGAGATTAAAACTACAGAAATTTATTTTTCCAATTTCTAGAGACTAAGAAGCCTAACATCAAGGCAGCAGCAGATTCAGTGTCTAATGAGAAACGGTCTCTTTTCTTATTTATAAAAAATACATTCTTCCTGTGTCTTCACATGGTAAAATGGACATTCTAGCTTCAGGAATTCTCCATTCTAAAAGCATTAATCCCAATTATAATGTTCCACCTGTTACCCAAAGGCACCATCAACTTGCAGTTTAAAATTACAACATATTAATTTTAGGGGGGCCCAAATATTCAGGTCACAGAATAAGACATTATTATCAATGCCCAAATCAATTAATTACCACTTAGAAATACTTTAAAAGTACTTTACAGTCATGGGTATGACAATTTTAATTTAAATAATAAACTTGTAAAAGTAGATAAAATACATTTCTCCATAGTAGAATAAGATTTAAGTGTTATAATAACTGGTATTTTTCCTTAAAATGCTTATAGTAACACTAAATAACATAGAAATTATTCTTAAAGTATTGCTAAATTTCACTTAAGCACATAAATGGTTCTCAAAACATTAAAGATTGGATTATAATAACTTTGCCACTTATAGGAACAAGTCAAAATAATCTAGTGATAGTTTCCTCATTGATTTTATTTTTGAGTTTCTTATAGTGACATAAATGTATAGACTTTCAAAAATATTTTCTGTACATGGAAAAATTCAAATGTACTCTGTGTCAATAATAAATTGATGAATCAATCATTATTTATAGTAGAATACATGAGCAATTTGCTTCTCACAGTTAACTTTTATTAAGGAACAGAGTATAAAAGTATGTCTACTGTTTTTCAATGTTCTAAAATTAATTTTAGTAATTACTATTTTGTTCAAAATTAAACAACTACCACAGGGTGTAGTGGTACATGTATGTAGTCCCAGATACTTAGGAAGATAAAGCAAGAGGGATTGCTCAAGCCTAGGGGGTTGGGGTTGCTGTGAGCTATAATGAAGCCATAGCATTCCACCCATGGTGACAGAGTGAGACTCTGTCTCAAAAATAAATAAGTTAATTAATTAATTAAACAAAATTAAACAATGAATTTTAAGATTTTCCAATGTACCGTTATGAAGTAAAAAGGGTCTAAAAGAATATTTAAGAACAATCACAGAATCATTACTCTTTCTCTCTCTCTCTTTTTTTTTTTTGTCACCTCCAGCATATGGGAACAGTGCCCTACTCCTTTGAGCCACAGGCACTGCCCTAAATCATTACTCTTAATACCCAACTTTCAATTAGTCAACCAGATCTCAGCCTCTAATTCGCAAAAACTCTCATTACATAAAAGCACACATTACACTCAGTGTAAAAAGAGTTGAAAGAGATATTACTAGCTACTTGTTAGCAAACACACACTGCTTGGTATCTTATTTACAATCTTCAGTTCTTATTCTAAAAGGGTAATTATGTAAAGAATGACAAAATCTTCTTGCCAATGAAGACTAACATAACACAGAAATAAGCACAAAACTACCTTTTTTGCTGAGAGGATTTGGGTAATTTATTATGAAGTTTATTAATATAGTGGGAAAATCCATTTTAGTTTTTATTTTCATTTTTATGAAACATACCAATTTTTGTCTTGTGTAGAAAATAAAAAATAGAGTAACTACAGGTATAAAGTATTTGATCTTAAAATAGGTAAATGAGGCATAGATTCTAGGTTTATTTCTATCTCTATGATCCTTTAAACACAGAGCCTAACTAAGAATGTCTAAGGATGATTAAGAATTAAAGAGAAAAGTGATTAATTATAATCCACCTTAAAATGTCATTTATATTGATAATAGACTCAAAAAAAGCTAATGATTCACATAATAATTATATTTTAGTTATCCCTATAATAAATTTACAGTGGATGGCATTTACAGTGAAATATATTGTGTAAGCTAATGAAAACAAAGATGTGGAGAAGATAGAAATATTCGCTGAGTTTTATAGCCATATATTGCAGCACATTTAGGTCAATAAATATGTTGTATGTTATTTATTTATTAATCAATGCATAATTTTATAATACAAAGATATGTTTAATTATCTGAAAGGCAATTTAGTACATTTGCATCTTATATTAACAAACGTAAGGTAAACTTTAAGTGAAATTTAACAACTTGAGGCTAATGTAAGATTTCTATAGGATTTATTCCTTTCCTCAGGGTTCAAAGATATGATCACACATGTATATTGGGCAGCCTTATAACTGTTAAAAGTGAAACTTGAACATACTTATACTAGGTTATTTTACTACTATTTTACATTAAATGAGATAGTGTTGGTATGTTTAGTACTATGTTGAAACATAATACGAGTAGGGCACTGGCCCCATATACTGGAGGTGGCAGGTTCAAACCTGACTGGCCCCAGCCAAAAACTGCAAAAAAAAAAAAAAAAAAAAAAGAAAGAAACATTAATACAAAAAACACTGTCCTGTCCTTAGAAAGATTAATAATTGGCAAGATAGTCTATCTATAGTTGGAACTAGAGTTAATAATAGAAAATAAAGTATCAAGTTCCAAGTTAATTTCCAAGACTGATTTTGTTAAATATTGTGCATTTTTATAAAATTCTTTTCATATACTTACAATATTTGACACTGTTAAAAACCCAATAGTGCAAGTTATGCAGAAACTGTCAACCTCATCTTACATTTGTAAAAAATGTTGCTTCCTACAGGGAAAGAATAACATAGTGACAGGAAACTTGGATACACCAATCATAGTCCAGGAAATTATTCAATGTATTTTATTTGGTATATAATGGGTAACAACATTTCAGAGATAGAGAATATAAATATGAAAAATCAGTAGTCATAATATAAAATGAATGATTTGTTTAATTATATAGAAACTTAGAGGAATATAGAATCATTTTTTAGATATCCTGAAATAAGTCAGTTTTGAGACTGCTCTAGTGGAAGTCAAGTGACTTTCACATTCTGACATCCCGGGGATTTTCCTGAGTCTAGCATTACAATTTCTGCACCCTGGGGAATCTTCTCAGTTGTAGATAAATTGAGATGTATTCTTCTAATCATCCTAGTTTTGAAATTGAAAATCTTGTATAATGGAAAATCTATCAGTTTTGGAAAACCCGGGTAGCTGGTCACCCTAACTAAAAGAGTAGGCTCTTTTTCCTTAACTGCATGGTAAAAGGGAAATAGTGAGGTAAGGGGAGAACATGAGAGAAAGTATAAAAAAATTCAAAATATGGAATTGGTAGCATGCAAAAGAAGAAAAACATGATAAAATAGCTTTGTAAATATTTTGTGTGAGATTAATAAGAAGTAAAAGGACAGGAAGTTTTCAGTTGAGTAAAAGAACAACTAGGAAAACTTGCCCCAAGTTAAGAGGAATTATGAAAACAAGCAAAAGAAAGCATTAAGAAAAAGACAAAAAAAAAAAAAAGAGCAGATCGCCAGCCAGTTCACCCACCCAACACCATTTGTTAAATAGGGAGTCTTTCCACCACTGAATGTTTTTGATAGGCTTATCAAAGATCAAATGATGATAAGTAGCTGGGTTCATCTCTTGGTTCTCTATTCGGTTCCATAAATCTACCTCTCTGTTTCTGTGCCCCAACTTTAACCATGAACAAAAATTTATTCTCATTGGATAAAAGATTTAAACTTATGACATGAAACTATAAAAATATTAGAAGAGAATGAAGGGAAACACTTGAACAAATCAGCCTGAAAGAATATTTTCTAAGGAGGAACCTCCCCCCATCCAGACAATTGAAGCAAAACCCAAAACGCATTATTGGGATAAGATCAAACTAAAAATATTTTGCATAGCCAAGAGCACAGTAAGTAAAGTAAACAGACAACCTTCAGATTGAGAAGATCTTCTCAACCTTCAGACAATCTGAAGATGTGGAGATTTTTTCAGATTATGCTTCCAACAAAAGTCTAATAACTAGAATCCACATATGACAAAAACTTATCAATATAAAAAGAACAAATAACCCCATTTCTCTGTGGGCAAGAGACTTGAATAGAAACATCTCTGAAGCAGACATGCGTGGTTTACAAATACATGGAAAATGCTCATCATTTTTAATCATCAGAGAAATGTAAATTAAAACCACTTTGAGATATCATCTAACTTCAGTAAGATTAGCCCACATAACAAAATCCCCAAACTACAAATAATGGCATGAATGTGGAGATAAGGGATTACTTCTACACTGTTGGTGGGAATGCAAACTAATATGACCTTTCAGGAAAAAAGTTTGGAGAATACTCAAGGAACTAAAAGTAGACCTACCATTTGATCCTGCCAGTCCTCTACTAGGTATATACCCAGATGATCAAAAATCCTTTTACAACAAAGACATTTGCAGAATGTTTAATGTATCCCAATTCATAACTGCCAAGGCATGGAAACAGCCCAAGTCTCCATCAACCCATGAATGGATACAGCCATAAAAAAGATGGAGATTTCACAACTTTTATGTTTACCTTGATGGAGCTGGAACATATTCTTCTTAGTAAAGTATCTCAAGAATGGGGAGGGGGAAAGTATCCAAAGTACTCAGTACTACTATTTAATTAATATATAATCACCTATACATTCATATGAATAGTAAAACATAACTATCATCCAGAAAGTAGAAGGGAAGAGACTTCACATCTTTTATGTTTACTTGGATGGAGCTAGAACATATTCTTCTTAGTAAAGTATCTCAAGAATGGAAAAAAAGTATCCAAAGTACTCAATACTACTACTAGTAAAACATAACTATCATCCAGAAAGTAGAAGGGAAGAGATTTCACATCTTTTATGTTTACTTGGATGGAGCTAGAACATATTTTTCTTAGTAAAGTATCTTAAGAATGGGGAAAAAAAGGTATCCAAAGTACACGATACTGTTTATTTATTTGGAAAAAAAAAAGGTATCCAAAATCAATATGTAATCACCTATGCATTCATACGAATGACAAAACATAACTAGAGTCCAGAAACTAGAAGGGAAGAGGGGAGGGGAAGAGGGGAAGTGAACAGAAGGAGGGGGGACCTCATCTAATGTGCATGATGCAGTGGTACCTTTCAAAACTATTAAGAAAAGAGTATAATTGTCTTACCATAACCAGTAGGTAAGTGAGGTGATAAATGTGTTAATCAGTTCAATGTAAGCATTTCACATTGTATATCAAATCAAGTACACTGTATCCCATAAATGCATCAATGTACACAGATATGATTTAATGAAAACAAATAAAAAAATTTAAAAAAATCACATTGTCAGCGAAAAAATAATTTAACAGAAAAAAAGATTTAAAAGAAGTAGATATCAAACTACATAAGTAAAACATAATTCTTGATCTTCTAATAGATTACATTGGTGTAATGATCCCAATTTTATTTTTGTGCATAATAAAAAAGGTAAAGTCAACAAATTATTAATAATTGACTTTAAGATAAGAATAACAAGCTCTCAAATAAGAATAAGGTAATAAACTCTTCATTATTGTTATAGCATTGTGGTGGCTGGAGGTTGTCACTAAAGAGAGCTAATAAAGTTTTAGCAAGAAAAAGAAAGTTAGTCAATGACTTGCACAGCAAATAGGTCTCTGTACTAGTGGACGTAGGCTCTGTGGAAAGTACAGTTTGAAGAGCATTAGTTGTTTCTTGAAAGTCTCCAAGAGTCTTCATTAACTCTGTTCTCAAAACAACCTCCTACAAGATCTTGAAAATCACCCACTTATAAGCCGCACAAGAACCCAAGTCAGCCTAACCCACACCATTCAAAAATAGCCTAACCAAATACGTCATCTACTCAGCTCATATCTAGCTAACTGTCCACTTATTACTATGATAAATTTTTCTCACTCTCATTTCTCTAAATTTTTACTTATAATCTGTATTTTTATTTACATCAATAAAATATATTTTATGAGTAGTACAATATGCTAGATACTGTAAATTCTAAAACTTAAGTTCATGAACTCGTCCTAGGAAATGTGCTATAGGCCTCACTGCTGGATATCACTATAACAATCTTCCAAATACCCCCCTTGGCAAGTTATGCACTATTGTCAGTGCCTAGTCCACCCTTCAGAGCAATTTTGGAACTCTTTTTTTGACTTCCTTTCAATATTTCTTTTATCTTTGGGTAAAGAAAAAATCACTGGGGACCAGATCAGGTGGGTTGAGAGGTTGTTCTAATAAAGTTATTTATTAGCTGACTAAAAACTCCCTCACATCAATGTTCATTGTTGAACTCTTTGGGGACCATTTTTGTACACACCTTTCTGATGCCAAGATTTCAGTTAAGATTTTCTTAACTGTTTCTCTATTGATCTTTATTTGGTCTGCTATGCTTCTTACAGGCAGATGATGATTTTGACACACAATTCAATGAATTTTTGAAATGTTTTTGTCAGTTCGTGTTACTGGCTGCCCTGACCTCTATTCATCAAGGATGCTTTTTTCTCTCCCTTCCAAAAATTATTTAATTTATTTGTACACTACTGTTTTCTTCACGGTATTATCCCCATAAACTTGGACTGACATGTTCCTGATTTCACTACTATTCTTCCAAGTTTAACAAGAAAGTTAATGTTTGTTCATTGCACTAATGCAAGCTCACACTCTTGCAAAGACACACAAAAACATAAAAAACTAGTGCATGCCACTCAGCAGTGCCCTGTCATGTATCAAAATGAACACAGCTGTGAGATACTGATGTACTCAGTTGTTTTACAGTCTTGCCAACCAAGTATATACTGACAATTCATGGACTTAATTGTCAGACCCAACATTTTATATATATATGTTTATATATTATATATATTAATATTTATAAATATATAATATTTATACATATAATCAATAATATATATTTTATATATATAATGTCCAGATAAGTTAAACTAAATTTGATAATAGATACTTCTACAACAGAAAACTGAAAACCAAATGAAAGGTTTATTGAGTGAGCATTTCTTGTTTGTGTAAACCCCTAATAAAAATATTCCCTAAGTGCTGAAAATTTTCCTTTCCCATTATCACTCTCTATTTTTATCCTGTGATATTATTTTATAATGGGTTAATACTTAGGATTCTCACTGTTGATATTTTAGCTTTTTATCCTCCCCGAGCTCTCCAGTTCATATGTCTAGCTTTCCATATGAAATCTTGTTTTAGGGGTCTTTCCTTTTTTTCAAACTAATTAAATAAAAAATTTAAAACTCCCAAACAAAACTTGTCATTTTTTAAAGCAAAATAAGTCTCATTTCAATTCCTGTTACTGACATTACCAGTCTTGAAATTGTATTAGTTTGAAATCTTAACATCATGGTGTTATACAACTTTGGGTGACGATATATATATCTTCCTTCTTAAGCATTTTGCAGTCAACTGCAGCTGTGTAACAAAGATATAATCTGTTGAAGCATATGACACATAGAATTTTAGAAAATATTTGGGGTTTTTTTCCTGTAAAATCTCAGATTTAATATTGGTGCTTTTATAATAGCTAAACTATAATATATATATATATATAAATATATAATGCTAGCACCCAGCTACCCCCATTTATGAGAAAAACAATCCCATATCTGTTTAAGTCACTCTGGGTAGATTTTCTGTTACATGTAGTTAGAGTACTCTAAGTGATTCAGTTTTCTTTGATATTTTACACATTGTCCATCATCCTGTTATACTTTTAGCTTCCAAATTCTTTTATTTGTCATAATTACCTTATTACCACTTCCAAACAATTGCAATCTGATTCACTTATTTAGATGAACTTTTGAATTATGCAGAGCAAACAGATATGAAAGGAAAAAAATATTTAATCTTTTATTACCAGGGCGACTGTACATCCTGATTTATCTGAGATGTTTAGTTTACACCTGGTTTGCTGATGTAATTATTAACAGCATCATTCTCCAACAGTCTTGGTTTATACAATAAATTATGCTGTTGCTCTATTACTTAGGTACTTAAAACCATTTAATTAATATTCTAAATAAATACCAGAGTCTTAAAAAAAAAAAAACAGAAATGCCATTTAAGGAATTAAAATGCACACAGTGACATTGATTGCTCATTTCGCTGAGTATCAAGTGTTTGATTCTAAATGTGTGATGTATATTAGGCAATTTAAAGTCTACTTACGTAGGTTTATTTAAAGTTGGCCCAGTTGCTTTCTGATGAATGAAGAGTTGAATTTTGCAGTTCAACTAGCATTTAAAAAATCTTATTGGTCAAATCAGCAAGGTCCACTTCAAATACTATTATGGTGCTCATTACAGTAAATGTAATTTGTGAATGAACTTGACTTCTCTTTTGTTTTCCCTTGGTGGCTTGGATGAGCTATCAACACACACAAAAATAATAACTATCACTACAACCCAGTAAATGTTTACTTTTTGCCTTTATAATGTCCCTCAATTTTTATGATAGTTCTATAGTGACTTAGCCAAGTGTTTTCCAAATTGAAGCTACATTTTAGAGAATGTCCTTCTGAAGTTATCCCACTAGCAGTTTCCTCAATGTTTGCTATTGTGACAATCATCACAATATTGAACTTCTCTTTGCATTTTGTTGTCATGTATATTGCATTCAATTTTTTACAGAAAATGATCTAGAAAAATCAGAATATTTAAAATGCCATTAATTTGGATTTTGTACACAGAATCCAAAATCTTGATAATTCTCAGCTTGATATTTTTGCCTACATGTGATAAATCCCAGCTGTTCTATCAACCAATTTTATCTCTCCAAATCTTTAGTACAAATGCTCATTTAAGGAAATACTATTATTATTATTTTATAGAAAGGCTCTCACTTTGTCACCCTCAGTAGGGTGCTACGGCATCACACATCACAGCAACCTCCAGCTCTTGCGCTTAGGTGATTCTCAAGTTTCAGCCTCCCAAGTAGCTGGCTTGCCACAACACCTGGCTATTTTTTTTTTTTTTTCAGTTTGGCTGGGGCCGGGTTCGAACCTGCCACCCTCAGTGTATGGGGCTCGTCCCTACTCACTGAGCCACAGGCGCTGCCATCAAGGAACTATTAATAACCCATTTTTTTTTTCTTATTTTAAACCTTCACTCAAACTTTTCCCCAGCTGGAATATTTTTAATGTCTCGTTTTGTTTTAATCTTAATACCTATCCATCTCATAATGAAAAACTCCTTGTCCAAAAAAGATCATCTAAATTGCTTTCCTCTCTGACCCTAAAAGGACTGGGCTGGTATATTCTCTTTGAATTAGTATCTGTCTTTTTGATGTTTCCTATATTTGTTTCCCAAATGGTTTCTAGAAATAAATTACATATTTGCTTTTTTTTCCCATTTAACAATTGTTCCAGAAAAATAAATATGTGTAAAATGTTATATGAGTAACTTTCAGTAAAAATTAAATGTACAGATAAAATGTTTAGGCCAATTCAATGATGTGTGCACTAACAGTGTCTTTCCTACTCTAGGGTGTCAGTCTATATTTAAATAACATTCAATGAATGCTTCTCTAATGTTTTCTTTCAGTCGTTTTTTTTAAATTCCTTACTTTAATTATAGACCCATGTAAAATAGAGAAACTATGTTCTCTACACTATCTGTATTACAGGCAGTAGTAAAGCATAATATGGATGCGTTTTCTTCTTAAATATTTTATGATATCTCTTTAATAACTCTTCTAAATTACATTCCCCAAAGGACCAGAATCAGGTTCCCAATCTATTAGTTCTTATCTAAGAAAGGAGAGCACATGCTGATTTTCATAACTGCTAGACCAGAAAGTGAATATGCCTTTCTCCCTGCTGGACACATTGCCATGACCAAAGATTTTTCCATTTCCTATTGATGAACGCATAGAATGCTCATTAACACTGTGGAAGTTATGCATGCACCTCACCAAGGGTATGTGTCCCTTAGTGTTGAAAGATGAACATTCCTAAAATAAACTCCTTTTACATCTAAATTGCAACTTGCAGGAGGTCTCACTCCTGAGCTGCGAACAAATAAAGAAGAGGAGGACTCTCATGTGGATAATGAGTATATGCAAAATTCTTTAGTGAATAATCCCAGACCCAGCTAAGAAAGGCAAGATGCACCTGGGCATGCATAATAACACTTCCAAAAGCGGTACTGCTTTGAGCATGGTTTGTTGCTGTGCGCAAAAGAAATTAATCTAGGGATGAAAAGTTATTATGGCTCTAACAAACTATGAAATAAACTTAATGTAATTACATTTGAAATGAATTTAAGCATGTTGCATAATCATTGAATTTGAAGAAGAGGATTTTGAAATGACATGAAATACAGTCATAATTCTTTAATAATACCTAAGGAAAGTATCTATTTTAAAAATTTGACATGACTAAAGTGATATATAAGCAATAAATTATTTACATTTATGATGGGTAGGTACTGACAGTTTTCTCTTGATGAGTAAGACAACACTCCAAAGTGGATTAGCCAAAACTGGGATTTGGAGACAAAAATCTAATTTGAATAGGAGGAAAGAAGGAACAGATCCAGATGACTCTTAGACTCTTACATTGCCCCTTCCTCTTGTTAGGTGTTGGGACCAGATGTCAGGTCCCTGTGTTCCCTAGTTCTTGGTTCTCTGTACTGAAATAGTGAGTACTGATACTGAGTAGATGCAGAAAAATGAGCACAGAAAGCTGGTGCAAACAGGCAAAGTGCCAAAATTTATTGAAGTATAGCACCTTCCAGAAAAGGAATGGGTTGGCCCCCATGAGTGGAAGAGAATCTGAATTTAACAAGATTTCTCCTTTTATGCTGATTAACTAATTTTATGTTGTGCATGCGGAGAGGATTAATATTTATAATTTTTCTTGGAAAGGGTTGGAAAATTTCTGGAATTAGGAAACTTCCCCTTTCCTACCCTTGTAAGGCCACTCCAGGGATTGCCATAGCATTTTTAAACTGCTGTGGTGCTAGTAAGTTGTGGTTTTTACTATGTTAATGAGCGTAAGTAATTTAGGGACTCTGATACCTCAACTGTGTGTGTGTTCCAAAGACCTCTTTCAAGGCCTTGATGATTATTTCCACTTTGTGGTTTCTCTTTCTCCTTGTTTGCTCAGTCCTTGGAGACTCTTTGTTGTAAACCAATCATCTGGTCAGTCCTTGGGAACCCATTTGACACATTTTCTATTTTTCCTTGGGAGCCCCCTCTGGTCTACTTGTTACTCGTAGTAGACAAAGCATCTTCTAGTGTCATCTGCCTCTCACTAGATTCCCTGTACAAAGCCTCTCTTCCCCGACCTCCTTTTCCCTACTTAGCTCTTTCATCTTCACTTCCTCTTTTCTCTGATCTGCTTATCTATACTCCTGCTTCCTACTTTATAGTTGAGTCATCTCCACTCTTCTTAAACTTCTTTTTTTTCCTCATGATAGGGGCCCTCCTTTTTTCCCATATTCTCACCAGAGAGAACTAAAATTACACATAGTGAAGAAAAAAATGAGAATGCAAAAGTGTGTGCTTCCTTCTCACCATCTTGCACCATTTTCAAAGATTATTGTGAAATACTCACTGGATAAAGAAACAACAAGATTATGAATAATTAATCATTAGAAAAAAATTTAAAAAATTATGATATTGTGTTAAAGGCATGAATTCAAACAAAGCTGAGGGCAAATAGTAACTCTGAGTTTTTCTATATTAATTTATAATTTATAATAAAAATATAAGTTTTTGAGTTCAGGCTTTAAAACACTAAACACTATATTCTTCTACTAGTCTGCTAACATTAATTGATATATATGAATAAATATACAATAAGATTTTATATATTTAAAGCTCCTTTATATTGATATATAATATTTGGACGTAAATATGTGACATTTATGGTTAACATGGGGTATTTTGTTTCATGTATAAAATATGTAATAATTAAGTCAGGGTATTTGAGGTATCTATCCCCTCAAATATTTTTCATTTTTATGTGTTGTAAATGTTTCAAGTCATCTTTTCTGGCTGCTTTGAAACATACAATACAGTGTTCTTAACTATAGTCCACACAGTCTACTATTAACTATATGTTTTGGCCTATTAATCAACCTTTCCTTATCTCCCCCCTACAAATAAACACACACACAGAATTTCAACCACCCTTTTAGGGCAATTCTGACATCAGGGATTGAATTAGGGAGAATTCTCCCCACTACAATTTTTCTAAAGAGTTTGTGAGGTAAGCATCTTAGCACTGTTTTTGCTATGTCACATAGATTTGGGGATTTTGCATTTCATTTTCATCTGTTTCAAGTAGTGTTTTGATTTCCAACTTAACATCTTCATTGACAAAATGGTCATTTCAGGAGTATGTTTAATTTTCATGCACTTATTCTATTTCCAGAGTTTCTCTTGATTTTGGTTTCTAGTTTTATGTCATTTTGTTGTGAGAAGATGCTTAACATAGTTTTGATTTTTTTTTTGTGTGTGTGTGCAGTTTTTGGCTGGTGCTGGATTTGAACCCACCACCTCCAGCATATGGGTCTGGTGCCCTACTCCTTTGAATCACAGGCACCACCTGATTTTTAAAAATATATTGAGACTTCTTCTGTAGCCTAATTTATGTTCTACCCTGGAAAACATTCTATGTATTGAATATTTCCTGATGAGAAAGAACATGTATTATTTTGGGTAAAAAGTTCTGCAAATGCCTAAGTTTGTTCTAATGTGCTGTTTAAATGCCATGTTTCTTTCTCAGTTATGTTTCTAGATAATCTAATTCTGAGAATGGGAAGATTAAAATCCCCAACTATTATTGTGTGAGCATCAATCTGTCCCTTTAGATCTAGTAACTTTGCTTTATATATCTAAGTGCATTGGTGGTGGGTGCATATGTGTTTAGAATTAGGGCCTCTTGCTGAACTGGCCCTTTGTAATGACCTTAGTTTGCTTCTTTTTGCTGTTTTTGTATTTCAGTATGTTTTATCTGTTATAAGTATACCTATTTAAGTAGCTCTTTGTTTCTCTTTGTGTAGATTATCTTTTTGGATCATTTTACTTTCAGTCAATATGTCTTTAAAGATGAGATGAGTTTCTTGCACATAATGTATAGGTATGTAATTTTTTTTTAATCCATTCAGTCTGTACCTTACAAATGGACAGTTCAATACATTTATGTTCAAAGTTACTGTTCACATGTAAGGGCTTATTTATGTCATTTTGCAATTGCTTTATGATTGGTTTATATATCCTTTGGTACTTTCTTTCTCTTTTATTGCTTACCATTGTGGTATGGTGTTTAATTTTGTTGTTAACACTTGAACTCTTTCTCTTCCTTATTATGTATTTGCTTTATCAGTGAGTGAGTTTAATATTTTTTGCGTGCTGTCATAATGATAAATATTATTCTTTCACATTCAGGTATAGAATTATTTTAGGAATTGTTTGTAAGGCAGGCCAGTGGTGACAAATACCTTCAGCTTTTGCTTATCCGAGGAAACTTCATTTATAAAGGACTTTGTATAGTAACCTTGGATGACTATATTTCCAGTACTTTAAATATATCAACACACTCTCTCCTGGCCTGTAAAATTTCTTTTAAGAGCTCTGCTGTTAGTCAGAGGAGGCTTCCTCTATAAATAACTAAATGCTTTTCTCTGGCTATTTATGAAATTTTTTGTCTTTGACTTTTGACAGTTTGGTTATAATGTGCCATGGAGAAGACCTTTTTTGAATTGTGTCTGTTTGGTATGTCTGAACGTTTTATATCTGGATGTCTAAATCTTTTGCTAGGCTTGGGAAGTTTTCAAATATTATTTCTTTAAATCAATTTTCTTTTATTTTCCTTTTCTCTTTGCCTTCTGGGACACCAAAATCTGTATATTTTATCACTTAATATTGTCCCATATTTCATATAAGCTTTTGTCATACTTTTTAATCTTTCATTTTTTTTCATTTTTTCTGAATGAGTTATTTCAAAAGACTTGTCTTTGAGTTATGAAATTCCTTTTTCTGCATGGTCTAGTTTATCATTCAAGCTTTCAAATGAATGTTGTATTTCATTAATTGAGCTTTTCCTTCCAGAATTTTTGTTTGTTGTTTGTAATAATATCTATCTGTCTGATAAATTTCCTTCATTTCCTGAATTATTTTCTCTTATTTTTTGCATTATTTTTCTATGTTCTCTTGTATCTTGCTAAACTTTTTAATATCATAATTTTCATCATTTTCCTATGATTATATTTTTTTCCATTCAAATCTATTGCTAGAGAATTTATGCCTTTGGAAGTTTCATGGTTTTCATAATTTATGTTAATTGTGTCCTCACTTTGACATCTAAGCATCTGGTGTTACTGTGACATCTTCTAATTTTTTGAATTTGCTTTCATACTATAGGACATTTTCCTGAAGATGTGTGTATGGTGTCAATTGGGTAGGGTATTTTGACTTTGAATATGTATGCATAGTGTAGTTTGTGAATGATTTCTTAGGCTGCTTGCAATATTAGTAGTGCTGTGATTTCCTGAGTGTGTTAGAATGCAGTTTTCTTTTTTCTTTTTTTCTTTTTTTTGTCTTTCCTCATGTGAATTTTTTTTTCTTATTTTTATTTATTTATTTATTAATTTATTTATTTTTAATTAATTGATTTCTGTATACATTGATGCAAACATGGGGTACATTGTGCTATTTCATATACAATTTGAAACACCTTCATCAAGCTGGTTAACATAACTTTCATGTCATTTGGTAAATCGTTGTATCAACACATTTATATTCTAGTTCTAGAAAAGTTCACTTGAACCCTTGTTAGACAGATATACAGGTAATCTTTCCCATCACCCTCCCACTACCCATCCACCCTTCTCCACTCCCCTTCATTAAATTCAAATTACCATGGCTTCTCTCTCAATAGGCTCCAGGTGTGTGGAATTAGTTTATTTCAATCTGATTCGTGTGGCTTCTCTCTAAATAGGCTACAGGTGTGTGGAATTTGTTTATTTAAATCTAATTAGCGTGGCTTCTCTCTCAATAGGCTCCAGGTGTGTGGAATTAGTTTGTTTCAATCTGATTAGCGTGGCTTCTCTCTCAATAGCCTCCAGGTGTGTGGAAATTGTTTATTAAAATCTAATTAGCCTGGCTTCTCTCTCAATAGGCTCCAAGTGTGTGGAATTAGTTTGTTTCAATCTGATTAGCATGGCTTCTCTCTCAATAGGCTCCAAGTGTGTGGAATTAGTTTGTTTCACTCTAATTCGCGTGGCTTCTGTCTCAATAGGGTCCAGGTGTGTGGAATTAGTTTGTTTCACTCTAATTAGCGTGGCTTCTCTCTAAATAGTCTCCAGGTGTGTGTAATTTGTTTATTAATGTCTAATTAGTGTGGCTTCTCTCTCAATAGGCTCCAAGTGTGTGGAATTAGTTTGTTTCAATCTGATTAGCATGGCTTCTCTCTCAATAGGCTCCAAGTGTGTGGAATTAGTTTGTTTCACTCTAATTAGCGTGGCTTCTCTCTCAATAGGGTCCAGGTGTGTGGAATTATTTTGTTTCACTCTAATTAGCGTGGCTCCTCTCTCAATAGTCTCCAGGTGTGTGGAATTTGTTTATTAAAGTCTAATTACCATGGCTTCTCTCTCAATAGGCACCAGGTGTGTGGAATTAGTTTATTGAACTAGAATTAGCATGGCTTCTCTCTCAATAGGCTCCAGGTGTGTAGAATTAGTTTGTTTCATGCTAATGAGCTTGGTTTCTCTAAATAGGCTCCAGGTGTGTGGCATTAGTTTATTAAACTAGAATTATGGTGGTTTCTCTCTCAATAGGCTCCAGGAGTGTGGAATTAGTTTGTTTCTCTCTAATTGGCGTGGCTTCTCTCTAAATAGGTTCCAGGTGTGTGGAATTTGTTTATTTCACTCTAATTAGCGTGGCTTCCCTCTCAGTAGGCTCCAGGTGTGTGGAATCAGTTTGTTTCACTATAATAGGCGTGGCTTCTCTCTCAATAGGTTCCCAGTGTGTGGAATTTATTTATTTCACTCTAATTAGCGTGGCGTCTCTCTCAATAGGTTCCAGGTGTGTGGAATTTGTTTATTAAAGTCTAATTAGC
>CAUYQV010026426.1:0-28115 GCA_963574575.1 Galagoides demidoff | reverse complement strand
GGGCGCCTGTGGTCCCAGCTACTTGGGAGGCGGAGGCAGGAGAC
Organism: Galagoides demidoff; assembly: GCA_963574575.1. Classification (NCBI taxonomy): domain Eukaryota; kingdom Metazoa; phylum Chordata; class Mammalia; order Primates; family Galagidae; genus Galagoides; species Galagoides demidoff. The sequence goes on along the minus strand of CAUYQV010026426.1, from coordinate 28,071 downwards.
TCGCTTGAGCCCAGGAGTTGGAGGTTGCTATGAGCTGTGATGCCATGGCACTCTACCCAGGGGGATAGCTTGAGGCTCCATCTCAAAAAAAAAATAATAATAATAATAATATGTAATTCCTGGCCAGGGACAGTGGCTAACACCTATAATCTTTTTTTTTTTTTTTTGAGACAGAGCCTCAAGCTGTCCCCCTGGGTAGAGTGCCGTGGCATAGCTCACAGCAACCTCCAACTCCTGGGCTCAAGCGAGTCTCCTGCCTCTGCCTCCCAAGTTGCTGGGACCACAGGCGCCCACCACAATGCCTGGCTATTTTTTTTCAGTTGCAGCCATCATTGTTGTTTGGCGGGCCCGGGCTGGATTCGAACCCGCCACCTTAGGTGTATGTGGCTGGCGCCTTAGCCACTTGAGCCACAGGCGCCGAGCCTAACACCTATAATCTTAGCACTCAGAGAAGCCAAGGCTGGTGGATTGCTTGAACTCAGAAGTTTGAGACCAGCTTGAGCAAGAGTGAGACCCCCCCACTAGAAAATAGAAATAATAGAAAATAGAAAATAGAAAAACTAGCTGATTGTAGTGGTGGGCACCTAGTGGGAATCTGAGGTAAGATTTCCCTTACCACACCAAGTTTGAGGTTGCCGTGAGCTATAATGTGACAACTCTCTACCCAGGGTGACAAAGTGAGATTCTGTCTCAAAATAATAATAATGGGCTCAATGCCGGTAGCTCAGTGGTTAGGGTCCTGGCCACATACATTGGGGATGGTGAGTTTGAACCTGGTCTGGGCCTGCTAAACACCAAACAACAACAAAAATAACCAGGCACTGTGGCAGGTGCCTGTAATCTCACCTATTTGGGAGGCTGAGGCAAGAGAATCACTTAAGCCCAAGAGTTTGAGGTTGCTGTAAGCTGTGACGCCATCATACTCTATAGAGGGTGACATAGTAAGACTGTGTCTCAAAAAATCAACAACAATAATAATGATACGAAGAAGAATTCCCTAATAGCATATGATGTTGAATATCTCTTTATGTGCTTACTTAATATGTTATAGCAAGTATGCTTACTTGCTATGTTCTTTGGTGAAGTGTTTGTTCAAGGGTTTTGCCTGTTTTTAATCAGGCTGTTTTCTTTTCTTTTTTCTTTTTTTTTTTTTTTAGAGACAGTCTCACTTTGTTGCCCTGGGTAGAGTACCATGGCATCACAGCTCACAGCAACCTCCAGCTCTTGGGCTTGGGCGATTCTCTTGCCTCAGCCTCCCAAGTAGCTGGGACCACAGGCATCCGCCACAATGCCTGGCTATTTTTTTGTTGCAGTTCAGCTGGGGCCAGTTCCAACCCACACCCTCAGTATATGGGGCTGGTACTCTACTCACTGAGCCACAGCTGCCACCTCAGGCTGTTTTCTTTTTGTTGAGTTTTTAGAGTTTGGGGAAAATTTTGGATAACAGTCATATATCAGATATGTCTTTTTTTTTTTTTTTTTTTTGCAGTTTTTGGCCGGGGCTGGGTTTGAACCCGCCACCTCTGGCATATGGGGCTGATGCCCTACTCCTTTGAGCCACAGGCGCTGCCCCAGATATGTCTTTTGCAAATATTTTCTCCCAAGGTGTGGCTTGTCTTCTCATTCTCTTAGTGTTGTCTTTCACAGTGCTGAAGTTTTCAATTTTGGTAAAGTCCAGCTTATCAATTATTTTGTACACAGATTATGCCTTGTTGTTGTACCTAGAAAGTCATTGCCATGCCCAAGGTCAATTAGGTTTTCTCCTATGTTATCTTTTAGGAGTTATATAGTCTTTGCTATTTTACATTTAAGTCTACAATCCTTTGAGTTAATTTTCTTTTTTTATTTTTTGAGACAGAGCCTCAAGCTGTCACCCTGGGTAGAGTGCCTTGGCATCACAGCTCACAACAACCTCCAACTCTGGGCTCACGTGATTCTCCTGCTTCTGCCTCCCAAGTAGCTGGGACTACAAGTCCCTGCCACAACACCCAGCTATTTTTTGGTTGCAGCCATCATTGTTGTTTGGCGGGCCCGGGCTGGATCTGAAGCGCCAGCTCAGGTGTATGTAGCTGGCGTCTTAGCCACTTGAGCCATAGGCACTGAGCCAATTTGAGTTAATTTTTGTGATGTATATAAGGTATTTGTCAAGACTATTATTTTTTTTTTTGAGAGAGAGAGAGCCTGAAGCTATTGCCCTGGGTAAAGTGCTGTGGTGTCACAGTTTACAGCAACCTCCAAATCCCAGGCTTAATAGATTCTTTTGCCTCAGCCTCCCAAGTAGCTGGGACTACAGGGAGTCTGGTGCCCACCGCAACGCCCAGCTATTTTTTGGTTGTAGTTGTCATTGTTGTTTGGCAGCCCCGGGCTGGATTCGAACCCACCAGCTCTGGTGTATGTGGCTGGCGCCTTAGCCGCTTGAACTACAGGCACCACCCTCTAGATTATTTTTTTTTGCCTGTGGTAGTTGTTCCAGCGCCATTTTTAAAAAAACAGTTTTTGCTTCATTGTGTTGCTTTTACTCCTTTGACAAAGATCAGTTGACTATGTGTATGTGGGTCTATTTCTTTATTGTCTATTCTGTTCCATTGATCTATTTATTCTTTCACCAATACCACACCATTTTGATATCTATAGTTTATAGTAAGTCTTGAAGTTGGGGCGTGTCAGTCCTTCAACTTTGTTCCTCTCTTTCAGTATTGAGTTGGCTATTCTGGGTCTTTTGTCTCTCTCCATATAAAGTTTAGAATCAATTTATCAATATTCACAAAAACAGCATGCTGGGACTTTGATTGGGATTGTGTTGAATCTACAGATAAAGTTGAGAAGAACTGATACTTGGACAACATTGAGTCTTGCTATACATGAACATGAAATATATCTCAATATATTTAGCTCTTTTTGGATATCTTTGATCAGAGTTTTATAGTTTTTCTCACATAGATGGATTGCATTAGTCAATTAAATGTTATAAAGGAGTACCTGAGGCTGGCTAATTTATAAAGAAAAGAGGCTTATTTGGCTTGCAGTTCTGCAGGCTATACAAGAAGCATGAGAACAGCATCTGATTCTGGTGCAGGTTTCAGGCTGCCTCCATTCATGGCAGAAGGCTGAACTGGCATGAGCAAAGATCACAAGAAGGGAGAGGAAGCAAAGGAAGGAGGAGATGCCAGGTTCTTTTTAACAACCACCCCTCCAGGGAACTCCTACAGGAACTATTAGAGCAAGAACTCATTCACCACCCCCAAGTAGGAGACTAATCTATTCGAGAAGGACCCACCCATGAATCAAACACCTCCCATTAGGTCCCACCTCCAGCAGTAGGGATCAAAGAAGGTAAAACAAACCAAACTATAGCATTGTTTTGTATACATTTTGTTAGATTTATACCTAAATATAGTTCATTTTGGGGAGTGCTAATGTAAATGTGTTGATGGATATTTTATTTCAAATTCCACTTGTTCATTGTTGGTACACAGAACAGCAAATGATGGGCGGCACCTGTGGCTCAGTGAGCGCCGGCCCCATATACTGAGGGTGGCAGGTTTGAACCCAGCCCCAGCTAAAATGCAACAAAAAAATAGCTGGGCATTGTTGTGGGTGCCTGCAGTCCCAGCTACTCAGGAGGGTGAGGCAAGAGAATCGCCTAAGCCCAAGAGCTAGAGGTTGCTATGAGCTGTGACGCTACAGCACTCTACCAAGGGCAACAAAGTAAGGCTCTGTCTCTAAAAAAAAAGAAAGAAAAGCAAATGAAATGATTGGATGTTGAACTTGTATCCTGCAACATTGCTATTATCACTTACTAGTTACAGAAGATTTTTGTCAAGTCTTTCAGATTTTTTGCACAAACAAATATTACCTACAAAGGCAGTTTGATTTTTCCTTCCAAGTCCATATACTTTTTATTTTCTTTCTTTTTTTTTTTTTTGAGATGGAGCCTCAAGCTATCCCCCTGGGTAGAGTGCCATGGCATCACAGCTCATAGCAACCTCCAACTCATGGGCTCAAGCGAGTCTCCTGTCTCTGCCTCCTAAGTAGCTGGGACCACAGGCGTCCGCCACAACACCTGGCCATTTTTTGGTTGCAGCCATCATTGTTGTTTGGCGGGCCCGGCTGGGGATTCGAACCCTCCACCTTAGCCGATTGAGCCACAGACACCGAGCCTACTTTTTATTTTCTATTCTTGTCTTATTGCATTAGCTAGGACGTCCAGAATGATGTTGAGAAGTGGTGAGAGACATCCTTGCTTTGTTTCTGATCTTGGTAAGAAAACTTGGATTTTAAGTAGGATTTTTGTAGCTATTCTTTGTCAAGCTGAGGAAATTCTCCTCTATTTACTGAGAGTTTTTTTTTTTTTATCACAAATGGATGTTGGATTTTGACAATTTTTTTCTGCATTATTGATATGATCATGTGACTGGTTTTCTTTAGCCTATTCATGTGATGGATTACAATTAATAGTTGTTTTTTTGTTTTTTTTTTTTGTTTTTTTTTAGAGACAGAGTCTCATTTTATCCCCCTCAGTAGAGTGCTATGGCATCACATCTCACAGCAACCTCCAGCTCTTGAGTTTAGGTGATTCTCTTGCCTCAGCCTCCCAAGTAGCTGGGACCACAGGCACCCACCACAACGCTCGGCTATTTTTTGTTGCAGTTTGGCTGGGGTCGGGTTTGAACCCGCCACCCTCAGTACATGGGGCTGGTGCCAAACCTGCTGAGCCACCGGCAGCACCCAATTAATTGATTTTTGAATGTTAAACCAGTTGTGCACACTCGGGATAAATCTTGCCTTGTCATGGTGTACAATTATTTTTATACACTGTTGGGTTTGACTTGCTAAGATTTTTTTTTTTTTGAGACGGAGCCTCAAGCTATCCCCCTGGGTAGAGTGCCATGGCATCACAGCTCATAGCAACCTCCAACTCCTGGGCTCAAGCGAGTCTCCTGCCTCCACCTCCCAAGTAGCTGAGACCACAGGCGCCCACCACAACACCCGGCCATTTTTTGGTTGCAGCCATCATTGTTGTTTGGTGGGCCCGGGCTGGGGATTCAAACCCACCACCTTAGGTGTATGGGGCTGGCGCCTTAGCCAATTGAGCCACAGGTGCCGAGCCACCAATTCCATTATTTGACTCTTGGCTTTTCAAACCAGGAGTGAGCAATAAGAAATAATAGTGGTTCTCTAAAAAACACCCCAATGGTCAAAATGCAGAACGATTGAGAAAGGGCCATCAGTTCCTTCCCCTGCTATCTTTTTCCTTAAACTCTTTTCCTGAGGCTCAGACAGATTAGTGTTTAAGAACTAACATCTGATTTATTTGGTTTTTGTCATTCATCTGGAATCACAGAAGTGAACATAAGAGATTCTACAGTTTAGTGTTTTGCAATCTGGATTGGGGTGTAGGGGAGGAGACAGGAAGGTGATTGGTGACACTTGGATTTCTTACTCTTTTTTTCAGAGCTGGGTCACTTTATCACTTTAACAGGTTGGGCTCACTAATAAATTTTGTAGAAAAAAGGACTCTCTTGGCTTGGCGCCTATGGCTCAAGCTGCTAAGGCGCCAGCCACATACACCTGAGCTGGTGGGTTCGAATCCAGCTTGGGCCCACCAAACGACAATGATGGCTGCAACAAAAAAATAGCAGGACGTTGTGGTAAGCACCTGTAGTCCCAGCTACTTGGGAGGCAGAGGCCGGAGAATCACTGGGCCTAGGAGTTGGAGGTTGCTCTGAGCTGTGATGTCACAGCACTCTACAAAGGGTGACAGCTTGAGACTCTGTTTCAAAAAAAAGAAAAAAGGACTCTCATTCTAACAAAATTTTAGAGACATTCAATTGAACTTATTAAATATGAAACCACTGAGGCATTGAGAGAAGATGTAATTTTTCTTTTTTTTGAATTTCACTACGTTGCCCTCAGTAGAGTGCTGTCACATCACAGCTCACAGCAACCTCAAACTCTTGGGCGTAAGCCATTCTCTTACCTCAGCCTCCCAAGTAGCTGGGACTACAGGTACCTGCCACAACACCCGGCTATTTTTTTGTTGGAGTTGTCATTGTTGTTTTTAGCAGGCCTGGGCCGGCTTCGAATTCCCCAACCTCTGTGTATGTGGCCAGCACACTAACCATTGAGTATGGGTGCTGATCCAAGATGTAATTTTTCAAAGGCAAAATTTGTACTTTCTTATTTCTGAGTTAGCTGTCCTCTCACTGTATCTTGCCTTAATCTGCTCCATAGTATCCTGATATCAGTGATTTTTGTTGTTGTTGCTGCTCAAAAACTGTATAAGTTCCTTTCCTCCCTTTCTTTGAACTGTATAGTATGATTTGGCATAAAATACAAGACCAGACAAGTTTTCCCAACAGTATATAGTCTCTTCAAAATCAAATAACATGTGAGATAGGTGCTGGTTTACACAGGCTGCTCCTCCATTGTGAATATTATCAATCATTGATAAACAATTGTCTGGAAGTGAAATATTTTTTTTTCTTTTTTTTTTGAAACAGAGTCTTACTATGTTACCCTCAGTAGAGTATTATGGCATCACAGCTCACAGCAAGCTGAAACTCTTGGGCTTGAGCCATTCTTTTGCCTCAGCCTCCCAAGTAGCTGGGACTATAGGTGCCCACTACAATGTCCAGCTATTTTTTCTTGTAGTTGTCATTGTTGTTTGGCAGGCCTGGGCCAGGTTTGAACCTGCCAGCCCCGGTGTATGTGGCTGGTGCCCTAACGACTAAGCTACGGGCACCAAGCCAAGTGAAAGATTTTTATTGCCATGGATTTAACTGACAATGATAGACTGCACTATGGTGGGGTCCCCTATATATGAATCATGGTGCTGGGAAGGTTATTTGGGTGGACCTGACCCTGACTCTCAACAAGGAGGGAGTATCTGCAGAGAAATGGGTTAGAAATAACCCTGTCTCTTCTGCACTCTTCAATCAAAGCAGGTGGTGCCTTCTTTGTATTTTTATTATAATTTGTGTCTGTACTTACATATTTTTGGTTGTGAGAAATCAAAGAAGATGAAATTCCTTCGTGCTTGGAGGAGACTGTGTATTCCATATTCCAAATGGAAGTGCTTAATACTCCAGAATAGAATGACACTCACCTGGTCTTCATAAGCTTATTAGGTAATTTTGGTAAATGCGAAAGTTGCCTTTATCCTGCTATTTAGTAGCTTATTTAACATTTAATAATGAAGGAAATGCTCTAGAGACTAGTTTTCTGGCTAGCTAATGCCTTTGCAGACCAAGGCAACTTCTTAACATAAAACATAAGCAATAGAGGTTCAGAGGAAATGAGCTCTTGTGTTCCCTCGAGCATGATTAGAAAGCCTAAAGTAGTGTTCACAAACTATTGTTTTACAGCAATTATATGTTTTTTTCACAAGTATGAAAATGTTCTTTATGGAAAGCATAGGTCAACTTAAAGTCAGACGCTCTGGTTCTTGGAATACTATGATGTTATAAAAAATAACCATAAAATAGTTTAATAATATTGTCATAGTTTACATTTCTTTATGTACAGTTAAAGCCATGATTTGGTTTTCGACATGCAATGTTAATAATTTTCACATCTCTGTGAAGAATATAACTAGGTAATATAACTCATTAAATGTTTTCTCTTTTTATTTTCCATTCTAAAGACCTCGAGATAGCTACAGAAAAGAATTAGTCAACTTTATGTCAGTTTCACAATGCCAAAAAAGTGGAACCAAGGGAACCAAGTTATAATCTTTTCCATTATTTTCCATTCTGAGATGTCTGAAGAACCATGACAAAAACCAGGCCTGTGAAAACCAAGTGACTTTATTGCTATGGGCAGTTAATTCAAAATGAGCTAAAACAAGCACATAGGTCCCCTGACTGGCGTCATTTACTTTCCCAGCCATTCTCTATGGCAGGTGAGTATAAAAAGATTTTTCAAAAAGCCAAAATTGTATTTATATATCTTGTCTTGGCTTTATATTTCACATTTTCATGACCAACAGAGCAAATTTCACTGAAACAAGAAATTACAGTTTTTTTCTTTTTAGAGCTAGGTCTCACTATGTTGGTTAGGCTGGCCTAAAACTCCTAGGCTGAAGCTATATTTCCACCTCTGTCTCTCAAGTAACTGGGTCTGCAGTCATGTGCCACAGCCCCCAGCTTGACAGTCTATGGACTTTTTTGGGTTTTTTGTTTGTTTTGAGACAGAATCTCACTCTGTCACCCATGCTATCAGCCTAGTTCACAGCAACCTAAAACTCTGGGTTCAAATGATCCTCCTGTCTTAGCCTCCCATGTAGCTGGGACTACAGGCATCTATAGTCTATACGGACTACTATAGAAAAAGGCCTGGGTAATTTTTCTATTTTTAGTAGAGACTAGGTCTCACTCTTGGTCAGACTGGCCTCCAACTCCTGAGCTAAAGCGATCTACCTACCTTGGCCTCCCAGGGTGCTAGGATTACAGGCGTGAGCCACTGCGCCCAGCCCAGTTTATGTTTTCATATACAAAAGTTTTCCCTCCCTTCAGTACTCCTTTTCTTCCTCTTTCCTCCTTTATTTCCTTCCTTTTATTTCTTGATCCTTTCTTTTTCTCTATTTTGTCAGAGAATTATTGCTTAATTGAAGCAGTATTAGTTGTTAGGTGGTGATCTCTTCCTCCAAAGTAGGATAGAATCATTCACACTATCATAATTTCTATCCTGTTTCAGCCTGAAGCATTTATTAAGCTCTCCATTCACATGTGCATGTTTTACAAATCTGTGAATTTCAGCCTTGTAGGCATGTGAATCTACCAAGCAGATCAACTAATAGAAACTTCTTAGTTTATAGATAAGAAAACTACTTTTGCAAAGTGGGACAAAATTTAAGAAAAAAAGGAAACAAGTATATTTAGTTTTCTTCTCCTATTTTCAATATAAGAAATGAGTATATTTAGTGCAATGATAAATTAAGAGTGAGTAAAGAAGTTCTGAGTTGTTATGGAATTGCCAATGGTCAGAAATTTGAGTATGGAGGAGTGGATGGATGGAAACCAGGGAACAGAAAGTTGAAAAACAAAGAAAGATACAGAAAGGTAAAAAGAATATAATACCTTCATCCATTTTATTTTATTTTTTGCAGTTTTTGGCCAGGGCTGGGTTTGGATCTGCCACCTCCAGCATATGGGGCCACCGCCCTACTTCTTGAGCCACAGGTGCTGCCCCCACCTTCATCCATTTTAGATGTTATAATTTTTTCTGTTTTTGTGAACTTCCTTTTTTTTTTGGTTAATCAGGCCTAGGTGAGGTTCAAACTCACTGCCCCTGGTATGTGCTAACCACTGAGAAATGCTGCCCAGTTTTTTGTGAATTTCCAGACTGAAAAGCCAAAACACAAAGAGATTTTACACATACATATGCTGTTTTACGGAGCACCAGATAAACCCCATGACAGAATTCAGATCTTTTAATTCCCAAAATGTAGATGATTTTCCTAAATTTCCACTTGTTATTATAGTAGCAAGATGTCAGTATACTTTTTCCTTTGTAAAATTAACCTACAGCTTTTTATTCCCATGAATTACATATTAGTACTAACCTTTTAAACTGTATTTTCAATAACAAAACAGTTTATTCTTTATATTTTGCTCATTTTTCTTGCTTAAGTGGAAATAATGAGTCAATCAAAAAGTGGATGTTATGTAATGAAATTAGCAAAGCTTCCCTTTCAAGTTTCTTGTATTAGTTTCTGCTTCAGTAATAATGCTTAATAGTGACTTAATGGTTTGTTTGTACTCTATCCTGACACCAAGGTTTATATCACAAATGTTTGTTTTGCAAGAATAAAAAAAGGCATTATGTACCTGTGGGCAATGAGTTTGTTAGCAAATATCAAGTACTGCACATGGTGGAAGCTCAGTAGCTGTGGAAGTTCCCTATCTAACTACCTGACATTTGTAGTGTTTCAAAATACTGTGCCTTACATTTATATTTTTCTATATAAGGTCACAATAACATCTTGGGAGGCAGAGGAGAGCAAACATTACCATTTCTGTTTTACAGATGGGGAAATAATAGGCAATAAAACTTAAGAACCTTGACCATCATAGTAGAACAGAACTTTTCTAACTGGTTGACCCTATAATATATTGCCAAACTTGGACACTATTGAGAATGACAGTGGATACTGTTAATAATTGCACCAGGACAAAAGTCATAACTGGTACTATCCAAGGGAAACTGAGCCCTATTTTCACTTTTACTAGAAGCCAAAATTGATTCTATTTCCACTTGTCTATAGTTCTCAGATTTCCCCTGTACTCTTGCCAACTATATGCAAATACATGTCATGGTTATAGCAGAAGGAATAGCTGGGCTTAAACCTTGGAACCTACTTTTGTTAGCTGTGAACTCTGGGGTAAGTTCCTTCTCTATGGTTCAGTTTCTTTTTCAGTGACATGGGGATGGTAATAAGAATAAAAATAATATTTAAACTACAGGGCTGTAATATGGATTGAATGTGTAAAATGCTTGACGAGTTCCCAGCACTAAGCACATAGTTTATCCTGATAACTGCTTTTTGTTGTTGCCGAGAAATGTATATTCGGGGCTATGCAGGAGATCACAGATAGAAGAGCAGGCTGTTGCCTTCCTCAACTCCCTACAACATTAGAAGCCAGTTTAGCAGTAATAGTTAAGAGCCATAAGCTCTCAGTTAGCTTCACTCAGGATGGACCTTGGGCTGGACCACCTCCTACCTGTGTGATCTTCAGCAGGATAATTAACTTTTTTAAGTGTTAGTTTCCTTACTTGTAAAAAGAGGACCAAAAAATAGTTTCCTCATTTCTTTTTGTGTACTTTCCATGATATGATGTTTATAGAGCCCTTATCATAGGATCTGGCTCATGGTATATGCTGTTAAGTTTGTGCTAGGGGCTGTAGTATACAGTTATTTTCACATTATTTTGATTAGAAAATAATACTTGTCAATGGGATGGCTTTCAATAAAAACTATTTATATATAATACATTATATATTTAAAGCTACTCATTGTTGTAAATCTTTATCCCTGTTTTTTTTACCCTTAGTCTTTTCAGGTTGCTATAACAAAATACCTTAGACTGGATGATTTATAAATGATAAAAATTTATTGCTCACAGTTCTGGAGTCTGGGAAAACCAAGATCAGGGTGCCAGCAAACTCAATCTCTAATGACAGCTAGCTCTCTACCTAATAGATGGTGTCTTCTGGCCGTATCCTGATATGATGGAGAGGAACAACAAGCTTCCTTGGATCCTTATAAAAGGGCACTAATACTGGTGATGAGGGCCCCACCCTCATAACTTAATCATCTCTCCAAAGGCCCCAACTCTTCATACTATTACCTTGGGGACCAGGGTTCAACATATGGATTTAGGGCGAAACAGACATTCAGACCACAGAATCCTCCAATTAAGTATTAATTTGAGAGCAGGATATTTTCTAATTACAAAGTGACTTCATTTAAAATTTTAAATGTCGATATGCATTTCTAATAAAGTAACTTGCATGTTAGTGTCAGATTTGGTAGCAGAGTTAAACTATTTCAGAATGCTCATTGGTGTCTATTTCTGAAGTGGAGGGAAGTTTGTAATATCGTGTTATTTCTTACCTTGTGTGATGCCTTCCCTGACTTCAGTGAGAGTGGTCCATGAGAGGTAAAAAGCTCAGAAAAGGTCCTTCTGTCTGCAGATGCCCTAGCTCTCTCCTAAGCTTTTAAGTTGGTAGAACAAAAAATTTAGCTTAGGATCAGTTCTGGTGTGTCTTATAAAGGCTATAAGTGGATGACAAACCCCTTGAGAAAATTCTGGTAAATAGCATGTTCTTGATAAGTGCTTTATGACCAAGTGAATGGTATACTTCAGTACCAGTCTCATTCTGAGGGGTAGGTAGAAGTGACAGCATGTCATATATAGGTTATATGACCTGATAATTGAAGCACAGTGGGGTTTGGGACTTTTGAGTAGTCATAGTAGCATGAAGATCCTGGTTGGTTGACTAGATAGCAAGGAAAGAAGGTTTGGGATTTGAAGTAGGAGAGAGAGAACGTAGTGGAAAGAACATGGGTCTTGAAAGAATTTGAACACCAGCTCTGCCTCCTACGAGCTCTGGAATGTTAGGCAAGTGACTTACTTTCTCTGAGCCTTAATTTCTTCATTTTCAAAATACAGAAAAATGATACCTGCTTGTTGAAAGAATTGAAGTAACGATTACAGAAAACTTGAAGCATAGTAGTTTCTCTGTGACTATTTTTATTCTGAAACCGAAACCAGAAGAATTCCACAGTAGGTTAAGAGATCAGGACGAGTTTGGGAGCCAGGCATCAGAAACTTCAGCTGCGTGTAATTTGGTGTAATCCCTCTAAGTCCTTAACCCTTTGGGAAAAGGAAGAGTCATGCGTATCTCTTCTCTGCCTTTCTTTTCTTTTTACTGACAGTGAGGGTGGGATAAAATATTTATTACTTACAGTGTACTTTCTCCTATTAACCAATGGGGATACTGTCTTACCTATAAGAGTCTTCAGTTTTCTTTGACCATTACTCATAAGTATTGCTGGAATTGATATGATATTTATTATTTAACAGTTTTATTGCTTCTCAGCCTTTTGGTTAGGATCAAGTGTAGTATTATTAAACTGTGTTGTTTGCCTTTGACTACTTTCTGAGAGCACACTATAACTCTTCTGGAAGATGACCAAGGTGGTTAAAATGGTGGCATAAATTTTTTTACGTAATCCCTTTTCCATCTTCTGGGTAAACTACCACCCTTTTTAATAATTCCCCAATCTTCCTGGTAATAACAATGTGACTTCTAGGGGAGGTAAAGGAACAGAAAAACCTAGGGAACTAAGAAAACTCCGAAAAGAAATAGCTACAAACTTAATATATATATATATATATTTTTTTTTTTTGAGACAGAATCTTACTATGTCACCCTCAGTAGAGTACTGTGGTGTCACAGCTCACAGTAACCTCAAATTCTTGGGCCTAATTGATTCTTGTGCCTCAACCTCCTGACCAGCTGGGACTACAGCTGTCCACCATAATGCCTGGCTATTTTTTTGTTGCATTTTCTTTGCTATTTAGCAGGCCCAGGCCTGGCTTGAACCTGCCAGCCTTGGTGTGTGTGGCTGATGCCCTACTCACTGAGCTATGGGCACTGAGCCTTAATATATTCTTTTACTTGTTTTTTTTTTTTTGTTTGTTTGTTTTTTTGAGACAGAGTTTCACTTTGTTGCCCTTGGTAGAGTGCCACCATAGCTCACAGCAACCTCAAACTCTTGGGCTTAAGTGATTCTCTTGCCTCAGCCTCCCAAGTAGCTGGGACTACAGGTGCCTACTATAACACTTGGCTATTTTTAGAGATGAGTCTCGCTCTGGCTCAGGCTGGTCTCAAACCCATGAGCTCAGGCAATCCACCTGCCTTGGCTTTCCAAGTGTTCGGATTATAGGCATGAGCCACTGTGCCCAGCCTTATTCTTTTACATTTTTTAAGCAAACACATTTTCTAGTCCTAACTGCTATAATTCATACATACAATAAAATATATTGTTTTTCAATAATTTAATATTGTTAATTATTTTTATGTCTAGTACCTCATGTGACTCATTATAATACTTGTGAAGTAGATGTTCTCCTTATTTTTAACAGATGAGGAAACTGAAACATGAGCGGATTCACCTAATGTATTTAACACAGTCAATAAAAGTCCAAAATCATAAAGAAGAAAATAGAAATTATGCATCATTCATTACATTACACAGGCATAACTATAATTAAATATTAACTTTTTTTCGCTTTTTTTCTCTGTGTTTTCTGTACATATATGGGTTATTGTATAAACAAAAACATATAAACATTTATTAATAAATGCATATCATGGCCTGTGCAGTGGCACATGCCTATAATCCTAGTCTGGGAGGCTGAAGTGGGTGGATTGCTTGAGCTCAGAAGTTCAAGACCAGCCTGAGCAAGAGCAAGACCCAACCTCTAAGAACTATCTGGGCAATGTGGTGAATGCCTGTGGTCCCACGTACTTGGGTAGCTGAGGCAAGAAGATCACTTGAGCTCTAAGTGTTTCAGGTTGCTGTTAGCTATGATGCCATGGCACTCCACTAAGGGTGACAGAATGAAACTCTGTCTCTAAATAAATAAATGCATATCATATATGTGGTTGTATATTCTGCTTTTTAAAGTTATCATTATATTGTAATGTCTCTTAAGATTCTTTGTAAGCCATCATTTGAAATTCATTGCATGACTATAAAGTTTATCAGACCATTCTCCTATTATTGAACATTTTTGCCTTTAAATTTTTAATAATTAAAAACATAATAAATGTCTTTTCACATTAATATTCTTCATATAATAGCTATCTGAGTTTTTAAAGCATAGGACAACATCTTCACCTACTGGCACCTCTTATGATAAATGTTTTTCATTAATGACATTGACCAAGATTGGAGGTATGTCCTGAAGCTAACAAACAGGGATCAGGATGACTTGCAAAGAGAGTGAGCTTGTGACCTTTGCCTCTTAAACATTTGTATGCTCACAAAGAGTCAGACCAAGCTGGCTTAGAAGAAGTACAAAGAATAAATATATAAAGACAAATATACTGGGTAAGTAGTACAAGATATACAAGTGAAGAAGAAGATATATATCTTTGTTGGGAGACATTACAGAGATGAGAGATGATCTGGTTAATAGACAATTTTGTTTTGCAAAAATTGTCATAACCACTTGATCTAGGCATTTTTAGATTGGACTAATAGATTACTTTGCAATACACAATAGAAGTTTTTTACAAAGTTAGTATATTTGAGAAATAATCAGATTATTTAATTTCTTAGTTTTTCATTTCTAATTAACTGGGCCATAAGGGAACCAGGAACAAATAGGCTGAGTGATATAGATAATGGTAAAGATGGCTAATATTTATTGAACTCTAAGTTTTAGGCACTTTATTCTAAGTTTACATTTAATGTCTACAATATAAATCATTTCTACAACCTGTAATCAACCAATAATAACAATAACAGGTACTATTATTTTCTTCATTCTATTCTTGTGGAAACTGAGGTTAAGTAAATTGCCCAAAGTCAAGTTGGGCTGACTCCAGAGGCCACTCACTTGACCAGTATATTATGCTGCCTCCACACACAGCTGTACTCTACGGCTGTGTCCTTCAGAGAATAAATACATAAAGCCCATTAGGAGTGGGAAATAGCCTCCCAAATGGAATGGTGTTAGGTGTGGAAGTGACCTGCTTGTTTTAACTTGCTGTATCCTCAATGCCTAGAATGAATAATGAACTATTGAATGACATTTCTACCTTAATCCTAAGTAAGAAACATTCAGTTAGAGATCTATCTATTAAGTTTCTACTCTGGGTTGGGCTTTAGGAAAATGAAGATGAATAAGACATAAACCCTGAACTCAAAAGCTTATAGTTTAAAAGAAAATTGGACATGAAAAATATGATTATTTGGAAGTGTGGTTAAGTAGGACAAGGAAGGATATATGCTACAGCAAAGAAGAGGGAAGCCTTCAGAGAGGAGGTGACCTTTGAGCTGGGAAGAATAGAGAGTGCCAGGGAAACAAGAGTGGGGGGAACTGCTAGCAAGACCTCTAGCTGTGGAAGTTGGAGCAGCACCTGTTGTTCCTTTGATTTTCAATTTAAGGTATAGTAAGTATGGCGCACTATTTGGAGTTAATAAGTTAGGTTCTTACCAGCTATGTGACTTTAGGAAAATCATCTGTCAGAGCTTTGGGTTCTGAAACTGGAAAGTTAGGGGGAAAACAGACTTACCTGGCTCAATGTGAAAGTTAAAGAAGATACCTGTAAAGTTCCTAGTACAGAGCCTGTCGTCATTGGTGCACTGTAAATAATAACTAACATTCTTATTAGAAACTAAAAGAAAGAAAAACAGTATTTTAGAACACAAACTTTCTTACCTAAAGGGCTAGGGGAGGAGTACTAGAAGGGTCTGCTACAGGAGTGAGGAATAATAAGAATAAAGAACTCTCCTTCTGAGTTCACATTCCATTTTTGACTACTAAACTGAGACACTTAAGAATAAAAGCCTTTAAAAAGACTCAAAAGGATATTGAGACAACAAATGACTGTTAAAACTTAATATTTTGATGTGTTAAGTGTAAATTACTCAGAAGCATATGGATTAAATTTCCTTTCAGCAATGCTTGGGTTTAAATGTTAAGGGGAAAGACAGTGAAAACTGGGCCCAACTCTCTGATGTCCTCCCCAGGAGGATTTTAGGCAGACATGCAGAGGAAAAAGCTGAAAAATGCTGCCTGGGGAAGATAGGGAGGAGAAGCAGAGGAAGCGTCTTTGATTTTGGTAAAGTTCAATTTATTACAAATCTTCATACCATCAACTCCAGAAATTAAAAAAAAATTTTTTAGGGCTTTAGGAGATCAATTGGTTAATAGTCATCAGCCCAGGAAAAGGTAAATTATCTTTTTTTCATGTGAATGATAACAATTTGGAAGGATTCTTTTGTCAAAGGAAATAATATCCTGGAAGACTAAACTTTTTTAATAGAAAAAATGGACTTAAAAAGAAATCATGGGGCGATACCTGTGGCTCAGTGAATAGGGCACCAGCTCCATATACCGAGGGTGGCAGGTTTGAACCTGGCCCTGCCAAACTGCAACAAAAAAAAGAAATCATGGTTGACTTTTCTTATTTTGTAGACTCTGGTAAGACTTGAGGCCCAGGAAGGTGAAATGACCAGCTTAAACATTCTCTGGTAAGCCAGTGGCAGAGCTGGGACTAGAAAGCAAATCTTCTAAGGAATTCCACAAGGAAATTGCTTGACTTAGTTGAATAAAATGGGAACTGATGGGATTGCAACCAAGGTTCATCTAACTCCAAAGACCACACTTTCTATGAATCCACACTGCTGAAAATTAATTAGGCATTCTAATTACAAAAGTAACATGTTTATGCTGAGTTGTGATAGCAGAGAAAGGTATTAAATGAAGGTTGAATCCCCCTCCCTCTCAAAAATCCCTGCTCCATCTTGACCCCCCCCCCAAAGTCCTTTATTCCCTTTCCCTAGAGCAGTTTTTTTCGATCTTTTTTTATCTTATGACACACTTGAACCTATAGTTAAACTTCGAGGGTATACTTAAATTATGTTGATTAAAAAAAAATAAAAAGAATGTACTTACTGTGCTTTGAACTTCTTTTGAAAATAATTTAATTAATGAACTTTAAAAGTTTTTGAGGCACACTTAAGATCCTCTGATGGCACACTGTGAAAATCACTGCCCTAGAGGTAAATACTGTGAACAGTTTTTGGTACATACTTCCAGAAATTGCATATGTGGGCAGTATCTTTCCAAAAAGTTTTTTTTTTTTTTTTTTTTTTTTTTTTTGGGAGACAGAGTCTCACTTTGTCCCCTTCAGCACAGTGCTGGGGCGTCATAGCTCATTGCAACCTCAAACTCCTGGGCTCAAGTGTTCTTCTTCCCCAGATTTTCTATTTTTAGTAGAGATGGGGTCTCACTCTTATTCAGGCTGGTCTCAAACTTCTGAGCTCAGGCAATCCACTTACCTCAGCCTCCCAGAGTGCTAGGATTACAGAGATGTGTGTCCAACTCTAAAAAGTTTTTATTTGGAAAAACATTTAAACTTACAGAAAAGTTGTAAGAATTGTAGAAAGAACCTTTAACCTGAATTCACTGCTGTTGATATTTCCCCCCTTTGCTTTATCATTTGTTTTCTATAGCTATCTATCATCCATCCATGCATCCATCCATCTATTGGTAATATTATTTTTATTGGAACCATTTGAGAGTAAGTTGCAAACATAGTGGCACTTAACCCCTAAAAATGTCAGTCTGTATTTTCTAATAAGAAGGATATTTATGAGGGAGAGCAAGATGGCTGAATAGAGCCCTCCAGCAATCATCCTCCCCACAGGAACAACAAATAACAATCCATGCAAGAAAGCACTTTCATAAGAACCAAAAAAGTCAGTCCTCTAAAGAAGGACAGGTGCAAACAAAAGAAGAATAATACTTAATTCTTCATGCCCAGACATTGACAGCTATCAAAAAGCATTAAGAACATTCAGGAAAATATGACCTCACTAAGCACACTAAATCAGTGACAGAGAGATGTGACCTCTCAGAAAATTCAAAGTAACTGTCTTAAGGAAGCTCAGCAAACTGAGATCACACAGTTAAGTGATTCAAAATTCTATCAGAGAAAATTAGCAAAGAGATTAAAATAATAATAAAAAAGCAAACAAATCTGAAACTAAAAACTTCAATTGACAAAATGAAAAATGCATCAAAGTGTATTGACAGGAGAATTTTTCAAGCAGAAGAAAGAATTGCTGAGCTCAAGACGGGCGATTTGAAAATACAGAGGAGAGAAAAGAACAAAATAGAATAAAATGTGCTTCTAAGATCTAGAAAATTGGGCTAGAAAGCTTATTCAAAGAAATAGTAACTGCGAACTTTCCAAGTGGGGAGAAAGATATGAGTATCTAGATATAGGAAGGTCAAAAAATACCAAGGAAGTTTAAACCAAGTAAGACTATGCTGAGGCATGTAATAATCAAACTCTCAAATGTCAAGAACAAAGAAAGTATCCTACAAGGATATTTATAACCACAGTTCAGTTGTCAACTTCAATAAAACTTCAATAAATTTCTCTAAGATACTTCTATAAGATTAACCCAATAATATACTGTATACTATTTTTTACCCCCCCCCAGTACGAGTTATAATTTAGGATCACGTATTGCATTTAGTTATTGTATTTGATTGGTCCTTATTAATTTGGAATAGTTTTTCAGCTTTTATTATTTATAACATTGACATTTTAAAAAAATTTAATAGAATTTTCCTCATTTTGGGTTTGTCTGTTGTCTTTTCATGATTAGCTCCTGACTCTACATTATTGGGTAGACTACTACATACATAAGTGATGTGTTTTTGTAGAATGTCACAATTAGAAGCACCCAATATTCATATGTGCCTCATTTATTTAGTTATTTTAATTCAACAATATTTAGTAAGTACATATGTGCCAAACACTATCCTAAACCTTGGTGATATAGCAATGATTAAAATAGACAAAATTCCCTCTAGAGCTTATATTCTTTCAAAAATTTTGATTATTTGGGTTCGACGCCCGAAGCTCAGTGATTAGGGCTCCAGCCATGTACACCAGAGCTTGTGAGTTTGAATCCAGCCTCGGCCTGCCAAACAACAACTACAACCAAAAAATAGCTAGCTGTTGTGGCAGGCGCTTTTAGTCCCAGCTACTTGGGAGGCTGAGGCAAGAGAATCGCTTTAAGCTCAAGAGTTTGAGGTTGGGTTGCTGTGAGCTGTGATGCCATAGCACTCTAGTGAGGATGACAAAATGAGACTCTGTCTCAAAAAAATAAATAAAAACAAAAAAATTTTATTATTTGAATTGACAAAATTATATTTATCACATATAATATGTGTTGTGGAATGACCAATTCAAAACAGTTAACATAGGCATCACTTTATATACTCAACATTTTTTGTGCAGGGAACATCCCAAATCCACTCTTGGCAATTTTTTTTTTTTTTGAGACAGAATCTCATTTTGTTGCCCTTGGTAGAGTGCTGTGGTGTCACAGCTCACAGCAGCCTCAAACTCTTGGGCTTAAGTGATTCTCTTGTCCCAACCTCGAAAGTAGCTGGGACTATAGGCACCCACCACAACACTCAACTATTTTTTAGAGATAAGGTCTTGTTCTGGCACAGGCTGGTCTTGAACTTGTGACCTCAGGCAGTCCACCTGCCTGGTCCTCCCAAGTGCTGGGATTACAGGCATGAGCCACCACTCCCAGCCCTCACTCTTAGCAATTTTTAACTATAGTGACCATGTTGAACAATAGAGCTCCTACCATGTTGAACAATAGAGCTCCTAAACTTATTCTTCCTGTCTAACTGAAATTTTGATCCTTTCTTCTGCTTGATCAATTGTGCCATTGAGATACTTGGATGCATTTTTTAGTTTGACAACTGAAATTCTATTCCTCCTGCCCAATTGAAATTTTACAACATCTCCACAATGCTCCTTATTATGTAACTTAGATAAATCTTTTGTGTTCCATATGTAGAGCTTCATCATTTAAAAAGAAAACCTGAATACTAGCATTCAGCTTCTCTGTATCTATTGTATCATAGTTTATTAAACTAGTCACTATTAATTACATTTAGTTAGTTTCCACTTTGTTTTGTTTTTTGCTATTACCAACCATGGTACAGTGAGCACTCTGCATTGTGGTACCTTCATCTAGATGTCCATGAGTGTAAATATGTGTGTGTGTGTGTGTATATATATATATATATATATAGATGTGTAGATGTTTGTGTGTGTATACATATACTCATATGTGTGAATGTATCTATGTGTGTACAAACTTATTTACCTGTAGAGTAATTCCCTAAGAGAGAAATTTGTGAATCAAACACATTTGGTTTTACATTTTAATAAACACTTCCAAATTTCCCTGTAATCTTTATTCCCAGTACAAAATGTACAAATACTTTCATCTCTCCAGCCTCATCCAATGAGGCATTATGAAATGTTTTAATTTTTTTTTTTAAAGACAAGAGTCTCACATTGTTGCCCTCAGTAGACATAGCTCGCAGCAGCCTCAACCTCTTGGGCTTAAACAATTCTCTTGTCTCAGCTTCCCAAGTAGCTGGAAGTACAAGTGCCTGCCACAACGTTCAGCTATTTTTTAGAGATGAGGTCTTGCTCTTGTGCAGGCTGGTCTCAAAACTCCTGAATTCAAGCAATCCACCCACCTTGGCCTCCCAGAGTGCTAGGATTACTGGCATGAGCTACTGCAGCTGGTCATGTTCTAATTTTTTCTATACTAAAAGACATTATCTTAGCTGTATAGTAATGAAGAGTCCACATTGCTTTGATATAGAACTGTTATCTAGGGCGTTGGGACATTTTAATAGGAAGCCAATGGCATAGTATAACCACAGATAAGAACCTAAAAAATTGTACGTTTAGACATGACCCTTTTATGCTATTTGCTATATGTTCTGAGGAATGGGCTAAAATAAAATCTTCAAAATTGCTAGTGTTATCACTCACTCAAACATTTCTGAATTTTTAGAATAAGCTAAAGAAAAAACATGGCTTCATGCTAGCTAAGCTTAGAATTAGCATGTTTAGTTGGATGCCTGATCTCTCTTTAGGGTTAATACTAAGATTTTTTTAGGGGGGTGGGAAGGGGCTGGGATACAGTGATAGAATTCCATTAACTTGGGAGAGAAATTTAGGTAAAATGGTTTGTTTGTTAAAGAAACCATTAATTTTTTCCATTTGCCCCTTATACCTTCATCCTCCCCCTTATTTTCCTGTAAGTTCTCTCTGCTCCATTCATCCTCCAAAAAGTAGGTGTGGATATTTTGAAAAGGAAGCCTCTTTCTTACACGCAATGAATTTTGCCCACCATGGGCTAATTGCCAAAGCAGTTGGCCACCTGTGGGAATAATTAGTCACTTGTCAGTCGTTCTGAGGTTAGTCAATTGCAGTTACAATTTATTATACACACAGTTTTGCATCCACAAACAGTCATGGCTGTTAAAACCACCTAGAGGGAAAGAAAAGACTAGCAGAAACTTTAAAAAGCTGGCATATTGCTTTACATTTATGAATGAAGCTGGGTAACCTTCAGTTCTATTTATTCCCCCTAATGCAGAGAAACCAGAGGTAGGGATACTAAGGAAAAAATATTCCTATTATTCTACTTTGTGGGGTGAGGACACAAGATCATGTTATCTTTTTAATTTTACTTGATAAAACTAAACAATGATTCTTGATTGGTTATATTAAAATTTTAGTCTTCTATAACTAAAATCTATGTCGTCTGTGTATAGTGTAAAATGAATCACTTTATATTTAAGATAATTATAAGGAGAACTTTGTTCTCATAAGTGAGCAGCAATGTATGGCAGCCATCGTGGTTCATCACTTTGTGGTTAATGTGATATTGTTTATTTTTATCGCTATAGAAGGTGTTCCTCATTCTACTAATTGAATTCAGTATTTTAATTAATATGGCTGCTATGTGTGTATCAGTCATAGTACCAGGAAGTAAAGAGTATGAAAAGAGCAGAAGATAATTCAAGGAATTCTCTCTCTGTGTCTTTCTCATTCTGTGTATGTGTCTGTGTGTGTGTGTTTTAGGAGTACGGGGTAAAACTAGAATGTAGATAAATCAGAATTCTCTTCTGAATAAGAAAAACAGAACTTCACCAAAGTTATCTTAAACAATGAAGATTATTTATTAGCTATTTAATTAAAAATGAAATGTAGGTGGGATACTTGTGAATTTTTTTCCCAGTAGCTCATTAGTATCACCTGGTTTCTTTTGATTTCTGTGCTCTGATTTCCATAGTGCCTGTTTCATCTTGAGCCTGATTCCCACCTTGGCTCTCATGGAGAAGAAACTTTTTTTTTTTTTTTTTTGAGACAGAGTCTCACTATGTCACCCTTGGTAGAGTGCCATGGCATCACAGTTCACAGGAACATCACATTCTTGGGCTTAAGCAACTCTCTTGCCTCAGCCTCCCAAGTAGCTGGGACTACAGGTGCCTACAACAGCACCTAGCTATTTTGTTATTATAGTTGTCATTGTTGTTTAGCAGGCCCAGACCGGGTTCAAACTCATCAGCCCTGGTGTATGTGGTTGGCACCTTAGCTGCTAAGCTATAGGTGCTGAGCTAGAAGAACCATTTTTTTTTTTTTTTTATCAGAAGTGCTCAGCAGATATCTCTTCAAGCCTAGACTGAGTCACATGTTCAACCTAAAGGATTCCCTGTGGCTAATCAATGGCATTGACTTCTGAACCAATTGTCCATCCCTTGAAACAATCCTACCTAAACATCATGGGTAGGAAATATGAGACCTACATAGGTATGAGGAAGGAGAAAGGGATACTAGCAAGCTCAACAATCTATTACAGCAAGTAACAGTTACTCCAGTGCTGCAGTAAGGTAGAGACGTAGTGCTGTGTAGGACAAGCTGCGTGTGACCGGCTTCATACTGTTACTGCACAAGTTATTGGTGCCATTGATGTTTCTAGGATGCAAAAGAACATACTTGAAGACCTGGATGACCATGTTACTAGGATGTCTGTACTCACCTATTTTATCACTTAGCTTGTGACGGCTTTACTCGGATTTCAGATTATGACCCTTGTTTTACTGAGGGAAATAACCTAGCAGCTCTCAGAGGGAAATATGAGTGGAGAAAAATACATGTGAATGTACAGGGTATCCCAAATGTTGCCGTGCATAAGGAAATGGGAAATTGTAGCTAAGTGGACATTGGTTTACAAAATCTTCATTGCAAGAGTTTACAAAACATTTTCTACATGTCAGCCACCTCTTTGTAAAATTTTGTAATAAACATATTGTAAATAAAGGTTCATTTACCTATAATTTCTCATTTTCCCTACCACAATGACTTTTGGGGCACCCCATATATATAGTTGATCACATTATCCACAGATTTCATTATTTGTAAATTTGTCAACTTGCTAAAATTTATTTGCAACCCCAAAATCAATACTCTTCATTCTTTCTTGGTCATGTACAGATATGTAAAAGTGATGAAAAATTTGAGTTATCTGATACACATGCTCCTAGCTGAAGTCAAACAAGGTGACACTCTGTTTCTTGTTTCAGCTTTCATATTATAAATAACTGTCTTTTTTGTGATCTATTTAGTGACACTTTTTTTATTTTTCTGCATTTGATTTTCCTGTTTAAAATAGCCCCCCAAACCCCACTAGAAAGTGCTGTCTAGTGTTTCTAAACAAGAAAGTTGTGATGTACCTGATGAGAAAATATGTGTGTTAGATAAGCTTCATTCAGGCATGCATTATGGTGCTGTTGATTGTAAGTTCAATGTTAATTAGTCAACAATATGTATTAAATAAGATGTCTTTAACAGAAACACACATAAAATAAGATTATTGGTTGATGACAATAACGTGACTAGAGGCTCTAAGGAACTTAATCTTGTATTTCTCCTAAGAGCAATGAGTTCAGTATGGACTAATTCAGTGTTTACAGCAACTTTCTGAAACAACTACCAATAACAAGAATCAACTGTATATATGACTGCATTTAAACAATGAAGCAAATAATATCTTGGTTTAATATCAAGGAAGGAATTTAACCACAGAGTTCTCATGTGTAAAGGGGTAAATAATTCCTTTTTATTCCTCTTAGTTTAAAGAGTTCAGAGTTTCTAAGGAGTTCATTTGAGGGCACATATCTAATTTATCGGAAAGCTGTGTTTTTCTCTACTCGCACCCTTCTCAGCTGTCTCTGCTGCAGCTTCTCTAGAATGATAGGCAAAGATTTGCGGGCTTCCATGGAGTATTGAAAGCAAAATGACACCAGCCTCATAGGATGTAGTGGGAAATAACACATGTTGAAATCCACAGTCTTGTCACAGACTACATTTGTTACCTTCCTCATTCTTATTGCCCCCAAACCAAACAAAGCAAAACTTTGAGCTGCAGCAGGAGAACACAAGAGTGAGACCCACTAAGTAAATCGTGAAGGACAGTGTGAGCAGGCATCCTCAGCACCCAGGCTCTGCTGGCGTCACTCCATTTGACTTTCGCTTCATTTGAGTGTGGGGCTGCGCTGCCAGCAGCAAGCATGCTGACTGAAAACTGTCACAACAGCGATCATTACAATCTGGGAGTTGAGTTTGACTGGAACATATGTCTTCAATTTTAATAGCTCAGCTTCCCAGATGCCCTAAAGGAGAATATTGCCTGAGAAGGAGCTTTTCATGTAAGAATAATTTGTGTTAAGTAGCTCAGTGATCTGTTTGTTAGGTTAGAGCTGACAGTTTGTTTATATTTCTAAAGGGGTATGATGAATGGGGGAGAAGTTGATGCTAATTAGCCTAAATTGTTCCTAAGAATGTAGGGGGCTTTGCCAGTTTCATTGTTTCTGTTTCTTTGCACATTTTAAATAATTGAATGGAGCTTAGACCATTCATCATAATTTTAGGCACGATGGAAATAAATGAATTTAGCACGGGTCTGCGTGTGTGATGGAAGATGTCACTGTACAGGGCAATTAGATAAGACATCAACTTGGCTAATGTGGACTATACTAATCCATTTGCATAAAAGTATCAAACATGAATGTTTTCATTTACTCTATTAATAATCTCTGTCAGCATAGGCAAATACAGCCCTCCTTTTTGAAAACCCACTTATTTCCACTAAAGAAGGGTTACTATGGTATAAAATTTGAGCTATTGGCTTCTAGACAAAAGATCTGTGGCCATACTCTCTAAGAAAGTCTCCTCCCTTCCTCTGATGTCATCAAATGTCACTAAGAAATCAGCTTGACCATGAGTTCAGTGCCAGGCCAGATGATGAAAAAGGCAACAGAGAAACAATTTCCAAAATTGCGATTCATATAATAGTGTAAATTCTACAGTAAGAACGTATGTACCAATGGAACATATTTTAGATCTTTCTTCAGCATTCACTTTTATTTCTCACATATGCTGAGTTACATAGTGATAAGATCCTAAACCTAGAATTTAACTTCCTATTTGAATCAATTCATCACTTCCCCTAGGTAGTAAGGTTAACATGAATGGATTATTTCATGAGAGTGTAGAAAAATATATATTATTATTAACACACTTACCTTGAGAGTTAAAATAATAAAAATGAACCTAAATTTAGAAAGCGTATGATTTTTTTTCAACTTTTTAATCCTCATTGAAGGCCATTCTTTTTTAATTTATGCACATAAAATACCACAGGAAGAGATGGTATAAATTTGTGGACTGTGGAGAATGAGTGAACATTTTTGAATCAAGATCTTTAAAAGGGGTGAAATTTGAGTATGATTAAGTTAGGAAAAAGCCTCGCTTACAGCGGAAGTCAGAGACTCTGTATACATTATGGGCATGTCATGGCTTTTAAAAAGTTATGTTAGACTTCTATACAAAT
The DNA here is from genome assembly GCA_963574575.1 of Galagoides demidoff. Taxonomy (NCBI): domain Eukaryota; kingdom Metazoa; phylum Chordata; class Mammalia; order Primates; family Galagidae; genus Galagoides; species Galagoides demidoff. Next base: position 2,027 of record CAUYQV010026426.1, on the reverse strand, counting down.
TGTGAAGGAATCTGTATAACCCCAAACAAAACTCTGTGTGGTTCTGAACTTTTCCTAAGTTTAAAAAGAGAGAGGGAGAGGTCCAGAAATACTGCTGCTTAGTATTCTGATCAGGAGCAAGCCTTACTGTCGGGTGGGCTGGGCATTTGCCTGGCCTGGGTGTTTTCTTGGTCACTAATTTTCTTGGAAGGAAATGATCCTATGGCTTATGCTAGCCACGTTTGTACAGATATGCCCTATAATTGGCATTTATTAAGGAGACCTTCAATTTGATGGATGACTGTCAGAGCCAAGCCTGCTGGCTTTGAAGAGAGTTGACTTTGCTTGAGTTGTGTTATATTAACTCATTAGAACTCTGCACTGCTTCAACCACTCTTTGTTTACTTTCTTATAATTAAGATTTTGAACAATCAATTTTCAGAAACTTGGCAGGGGCCCATTCCCACTTGAAGACTTAGCCTGACAGAAAAATATGCAATAGAACAGGTATTCATAATAAGAACCTGTGGGTATTAAAACTAAGCTTTTTGTAGTCACTTTAATTAGCTGCCCAATCACCTGCTTTTAAACATTAAATGATTTATTGATTACCTTCACTTTATATAATTAGCTGCTTTGTTCCTCCACTTCCTTTAAAAGTGAATTCTACAAAAGCAACAGTTGTGGAAATATTTTCAAATCAGGGTATTTAAAATTAGAGTTTATATGTACTATGATATATTAGTAACAGCATAAGCAAATAATTAGAACAATGAAAGGCCACTTAAATCTAAAGGTACATTTTTATGAAAAAAAATTTATATGCATTTAATTGTAAATAATAAATGCCAAATGTATTTTTAATTTAATTATATGAAAATTTCCAAAGCTGTGGTGACACATTTAAAGTTAAAAGTGGTATTTCGTTTTCTCTTTTGAACCCCCCTATCCAAAATGCACATGAAAATGCTAAAAATGAGATCTCTTTTCCCAATATTCCTTTTCCAATATGCACTAATGGGAAGAACCATATTTTCCTGTTAGGTCTGATGTACCTTTCGTTCACTACATAGAGAGGCAGTGTGCTTGATGTGGGTGTTTCTTGAAATATTTTTAAATTGAGCTTAAACACTTGAGGCGAAAGGATAACATGGTTGGAGAATGTTTGCACTAAGATTAGAGACTTACTCATAGTTGTCTCTTTTCTGGCTTGTTGTAACTGGCTGGTAAGTTGATTATCTATAAGGTCTATTTGCCAGCGATGGTAGCTCCATGAGTAGATGACATTGCCCCAATTTTTAGATGAGGGAGAAAGGAAAATAAAATTAACAAATAAAGCTGGGTGCAGTGGCTCTCACCTGTAATCTCAGCACTGTGGGAGGCCAAGGAGGGGAAATTGCTTCTTGCCTGAGCAAGAGTGAGACCCTGACTTGGGAAAAAAAAAACCCCACCGGGTGCTGTGGCTAGCACCTGTAATCCCAGTGGCTTCTGGAGGCTGAGGCCGAAGGATGCCCACAGCCCTGGTCTGAGGTTGCAGTGAGCTGTGATGCACTCTGCTCAGGGCATGGGGTGGGACTCTGTCTCAATAACAACAACAATAACAAAAGAATTAATAAAGAATGAATGAAGAAGGAAGAATAAACAGCATTTACTTATGAAAATTAATGTAGCCATAATTTGTAGTTATTGCTCTAAGTACTGAGTTCTTAAAGTAATTTTATGGGTAGTGCTACTGTGGAATGGTGTGAGGTCCCTTGACTAACTTTCACAAAGGGAAAAGGAAAATGAAACTCATTTGGTTTCACATCATAGGTAATTCAACTTTTCTTACTCTAAAAGGAACTTGAGTTGGCAGAACACTATTTAGATTTCTTTGCCAGTGAAGACAACATTTTTTTTCTTTTCCTTTTTTTTTTTTTATTAAATCATCGCTGTGTACATTAATGCAGTCATGGGGTACAATGTGTTGGTTTTATATACAATTTGAAATATTTTCACCAAACTGGTTAACATAACCTTCATGGCATTTTCTTATTTATTGTGTTAAG
>CAUYQV010026420.1:0-10995 GCA_963574575.1 Galagoides demidoff | reverse complement strand
CACTCCTGTTTCCTAGGCCTCTTCTGTTACCCCCACCCACTCCAGCCCATTTCCCTCCTCCTCGCTTCTCCCCCTAGAGTCGAATCCAAGGAATAAGGCAAATCCCTCCTCCTCCCAGGGTGGCTGAGAACACATTCCCAGGCCCCCTTCTTCCTCCTAGAGTTGCCAAGAACAAGCTTCAGGTACAAGGAAAAAAGTCCCAAGTTTCACAAAACTCCCAAGTTCTCAGTAGATGAACAATGGTAAAAAACTCACTGAGACTTGATTAATTACTGTTGTATAACCATAACCATTGTGATATAAAATGTATCCATTGTCAACTGAAACTATTAATTATCGTTCCATTGCTGTATCTATGACTACCTGAGTTATAACCCCCCTTAACCAGCCACCTTTCACTTCTGTAATATGCTTACACAAAGCCTACAAAAAGTAACTCACCCTCACACCTGGGCTGCTGACTGTCTCTCGGAGCAGCAGCCCCTGCAGCAAGTAAAATAAATTACCAATTAATTAACCTAAGTGGGAGTCCGAGTCTATTTATCCAGGTCCCCTAAGTTATTTCAATATCGGGTGGCACCTATATGCGGGAGGTGGTGGGTTCAAACCCAGTCGCAGTCAAAAACTGCAAAAAAAAGAAAAAACCAGATATCCCTACTGGAACTTGTTCTTAAGTTTAACACTTAATTGTTTTATTTTTTGAAAGAAAGTTATTGGACTGGGCATGGTGGCTCAGGCCTGTAATCCTGGCACTCTGGGAGGCCAAGGCGGATGGATTGCCTGAGCTCACAGGTATGAGACCAGTCTGAGCAAGAGGAAGACCCTACCTCTAAAAATAGCTGGGCGTTGTGGTGGGTGCCTGTAGTCCCAGTTACTAGGGAGGCTGAGGCAAGAGAATCGCTTGAGCCCAAGAGTTGGAGGTTGCTGTGAGCTATGATGCCAGGCACTCTACCAACGGTGAAAAGTGAGAGGCTATCTCAAAGAAAAGAAAAGAAAGAAAAGGAAAAGAAAAAAGAAATTATCCAGGCTCGGCACCCATAGCACAGTGGTTGCAGTGCCAGCCACATGCACCAAGGGTGGCAGGTTTGAATCCAGCCCAGGGCCAGCTAAACAACAATGACAACTGCAACAAAAAAATAGCTGGGCACTGTGGCAGGTGCCTGTGGTCCCAGCTATTTGAAAGGCTGAGGCAAGAGAATCACTTCAGCCCAAGAGGTTAAGGTTGCTGTGAGCTGTGATGACACAGCACTCTACTGAGGGTAACATAGTGAAACTCTGTCTAAAAAAATAAAAAAAGGAATTATCCAGATCCTCCAAAACACATATCCTCCTTTGTGAAAAACACTAGCCCTACCTTTCTTACAGGCTATCGTTCAGTAATTATGAAGAATGTAAACTATAACTTTCTCAATAACTAATTTTTTTATCTTGTATTCATTGAGCCAAAATTCATCTATACAATGATATACCCAGATTTTAAGTGTAAAATTTTATGCATTTGACAAATCTACATATCTGTGTAACCAACACCACTATCAAAATATGGGACATTTCTGGGGTGGCCCTATGGGGCACCGGCCCCATATACCCAGGGTGGCAGGCTCAAACCCAGCCCAGGCCAAACTGCCAAAAAAAAAAAAAAAAAAAAAAAGAGTCAGGCTTTGTGGCAGGCGCCTGAGTCTCAGCTAAGAGACTGAGGCAAGAGAATCGCCTAAGCCCAAGAGCTGGAGATTGCTGTGAGCTGTAATGGCACTCTACTGAGGGTGATAAAGTGAGACCCTGTTTCTAAAAAAAAAAAAAAAAAAAAAAAAAGGAACATTTCCATTGTCCTATGAAGTTAATTTGGGTTTCTTTATAATCAATCCCCTTTTATGCCCACCTTCTGTCTCACAATGACTGATCTGATTTCTATAACTATAAATTAGTATTTCCTGCTCCAGAGTTTCATATGAATTTAAGCATACAGTATATAATCTTCTGTGTCTAGCTGCTTTCTACAGTATAATATTTTTGATATTCACTCATGTTGTATATGTTTGTAGTTCTCCCCTTTTTTTTTGCTGAATGGTATTCCACTCTATACAAACAACTATAATTTTTTAATTCACCTTGAAGTGGATATTTTAGTTTTTCCAGTTTGACATTTAAATAAAGCTGCTATGAGTATTATTATAGAAGCTATATCATCAATATGTAGTTTCATTTATCCTGAGTAAATACGTAGACGTGGGATAAATATGGGAAGATGTAATATTTTATTTTATTGGCTTTATAAAAAAATATTCAAAAAGTTCTTCAATATGGTTGTAACATTTTACATTTCCAGCCAAGCAGGCACAGTGGCTTACACCTGTAATCTTAGCACTCTGGAAGGCCTAGGTGGGTGGATGGTTTGAGCCCAGGAGTTTGAGGTTGCTGTGAACTATTATGCCATGGCATTCTACCCAGGCAGTGAGTCTCTGTCTCAACAACGAAATAAAGTTCACGTTTCTTTTTTTTGAGACAGAGTCTCAATTTGTTGCCCTTGGTAGAGTGCTGTGGAGTCACAGCTCATGGTAACCTGACTCTTGGGCTTAAGCAATTCTCTTGCCTCAGCCTCCCTAGTAGCTGGGAGTACAATGCCTGGCTATTTTTTGTTGCAGTTGTCATTGTTATTTAGCTGGCCTGGGGCCAGGTTCAAACCTGGTAGCCTCGGTGTATGTGGTACCATAACCACTGTATTACAGGAGCCAAGCCTAAATTTCACATTTCTACCTACAATATGTGAGAGTTGTAATTATTACACATCCTATCCAACATTTGGTACTATGTTTTTTGTTTTTTTTGGTTTTTTTGGTTTTTTTTTTTGAGACAGAGCCTCAAGCTGTCGCCCTGGGTAGAGTTGACTTAGCATCACAGCTCACAGCAACCTCCAACTCCTGGGCTCAAGCAATTCTCCTGACTCTGCCTCCCAAGTACCTGGGACTACAGGCACCCGCCAGAACACCTGGCTATTTTTTGGTTGCAGCCATCATTGTCATTTGGCAGGCTGGGCTGGATTCAAACCCGCTAGCTCAGGTGTATGTGGCTGGCGCCTTAGCCACTTGAGCCACAGGCACTAAGCCTGTTTTTTTATTTTTTTCCTTAAATTTTAGTCATTTTATTGTGTGGGAAAAGGTATATCAGATGGTTTTATTTATTTATTGAGACAGAGTCTCACTTTGTCACGCTTGGTAGAGTGCTGTGGTGTCAGAGCTCACAGCAACCTTTAGCTCTTGGGCTTAGGCGATTCTCTTGCCTCAGCCTCCCGAGTAGCTGGGACCACAGGCGCCTGCCACAACGCCCGGCTATTTTTTATTACAGTTTGGCCAGGGCCAGGTTTGAACCCACCACCCTCAGTATATGGGGCCAGTGCCCTACTCACTTAGCCACAGGTGCCACCCTATCAGATGGTTTTAAACAAGTGGTTTTAATTTATGTTTCTCTGTTAACTAATAATATTAAGTATCTTCCCATGTCCTTACCAGCTTTGCAGATATCTCGTTTTGTGAAATATCTCTTCATATCTTTTGGCATTTTATTGGGTTGTTTTCTTTTAGTATTGAGATGAAGGCATTCATTATGTTATATTCTGCACATGAATCCTTTGCTGGAAATATGTGTTATGAGTAGTTTTCTCAAACCAGGCTGAAATTCTCATTTTTATACCAATATTTAATAAACTCATCTCATAAATTTTTTCTTGTATGGTTAGTGCTTTTGTGTCCTCTCTAAGGAATCTTTACCTATCTCAAAATTGCAAAGATATTCTCCAGTGTTTTTATTTATAAGCTTTGTAGTTTTAGCTTTATGCTTACAACTATGGTACATTTTTCTGATTCTCCCTAACTGATTTTTGTGTATGCTGTAAGGTAGGGCTCAAAGTTTTTCATTTGCTTATCTAATTGGTTGCAGTACAATATGTTGAAAGGACTTTCTTTTCTCATTGAATTGCCTTAAAAATATTTTCAAATTTTAATTGACCACATACAAGTGAGTTGATTGTTGTCTCTCTATTCAGATCCCTTCATCTGTTCATTTAACTTTATGTCAAGGGTATATTCTTTCAATTACTACAGTTTTATAGGCAAGTCAGCCTTACAGTAAATAAGGGTCTGTATTTGCCTTGTATTTTTGTTGTTGTTTGTTTTTTGAGAGAGTCTTACTCTGTGCCCTGAATAGAGTGCCTTGACATCCTAGCTCACAGCAAACTCAAATTCTTCGGCTCAAGTGATCTCCTTTCCTCAGCCTCCTGAGTATCTCGGACTACAGTCACGCACCACAGTCCCCAGCTAGTTTTTCTTTTTTCTTTATTTCTTTTCTATTTCTTTCTTTTTTTTTTTTTTAAGACTGTCACTATGCCCCTCTCTGTAGGGTGCTTTGAAATCACAGCTCACAGCAACCTCAACCTCAAAGTCTTGGGCCTAAGTGATTCTCCTGCCTCAACCTCCCAAGTAGCTGGGACTACAGACACCCACGACAATGCCCGGCTATTTTTTTGTGGCAGTTCTTCATTGTTGTTTAGCTGACCTGGGCTGGGTTCAAACCTTCCAGCCTCAGTGTATGTGGCTAGCACCATAACCACTGTGCTATGGGTGCTGAGCCCCTAGCTAGTTTTTCTATTTTTAGTAGAGACAGGGTCTCTTTCTTGCTCAGGCTGATCAGAAACTCCAGAGCTCAGGCAATCCACTGACCTCAGCCTCCCAGAGTGCTAGGATTACTGGGTGAGCCACAGCACCTGGCCTGTTTTTAAAATTATTTTGATTTTTTTTTTTTTGAGACAGAGCCTCAAGCTATTCCCCTGAGTAGAGTGCCATGGCATCACAACTCACAGCAACCTCCAACTCCTGGGCTCAAGTGAGTCTCCTGCCTGAGCCTCCCAAGCAGCTGGGACCACAGGCACCCGCCACAAGGCCTGGCTATTTGTTGGTTGCAGCCATCATTGTTGTTTTGGTGGGCCTGGGTTGGATTCGAACCCACCACCTTAGGTGTATGTGGGTGGAGCCTTAGCCACATGAGCCACAGGCGCTGAGCCAATTATTTTGACTCTTACAGTTCCTTTTTGTTCCCCATACATAATTTGGAATCTATGTGTTAATTTCTACTGAAATAAAATTTTTACTAGATTGCATTGAATCTATAGATTGAGTTAAGACAGCTGACATATTACCAAGTGTTCTAATCCTCAGATGTGGTATATATTTCAATTTATTTAGTGTTTGTCATTAATTTCACAAAATTCTCAGCCATTATTGCTTTAAATATATATATTTTTTGTTCCTTTCTGTCTTTCTTCTCTTACTGGCATTCTCATTAAGTGTACGTTACACTTTTTGTAATTGTCCCACAGTTCTTAAATAGTCTGGGTGTTTTGTTTTTTCATTCTTCTCTTCCTTGATTTTTTGGCTTAGGAAGTTTTTAGTGACATACCTTCAAGATCATTGATTCTTTCCTCACCCTTGTCCATTCTGGGGATAAGCCCATCAAAAGCATTCACTTTTGTTACAGAACTTTTGATTTCTAGCATTTCCTTTTGATTGCGAAAATTTTCATCTCTGTGCTTACATTACCCTTCTGTTCTTACATGTTCACATTTTCCATTAACGCTCGTAGCATTTTAATTATTGTTATTTAAAATTGCTAGTCTGATAATTTCAAAATCTCTGCCTTATCTGAGTGTAGTTTTTATGCTTGCTTTGTGTCTTCAGATTGTGTTTTTTGGATTTTATTATTATTATTATTATTATTATTATTATTATTTTTGAGACAGAGCCTCAAGCTGTTCCCCTGGGTAGAGTGCTGTGGCATCACAGCTCACAGCAACCTCCAGTTCCTGGGCTCAAGCAAGTCTCCTGCCTCCGCCTCCCAAGTAGCTGGGACTACAGGGGCCCGCCATGATGCCTGGCTATCTTTTTGGTTTCAGCTGTCATTTTTATTTGGTGGGTCCAGGCTGGCTTCAAACCCACCAGCTCAGGTGTATGTGACTGGCGCCTTAGCCGCTTGAGCCAGAGGCACCGAGCCCGTTTTTTGAATTTCAGAATGCCTTGTAATTTTCTGTTGATAGTCAGGCTTGATACATTATGTAAAAGGAATTGAGGTAAATAGGCCTTTAGTGTGAGGCTTTATGTTTATCTGACTAGAAGTTAGGTTGTGTTTATTATTTGCTGTAGCAGTGAGAGAGAACACCTGGGAAGGATGAGTTCTAGGAGGACAGAGGTCTTCTCAAGGAGACCCCAGGGGTACGACTGCAGTGTCCTCTCCATGGTGACTTAGCTCTTGGGAATTTGTAAACATAATTTCCTGGAACTTGGGAATTTCCAAGTCTGTGAAATCCTGTAGTTCTGTGGGGGCTGGAACAGCATCTCCAGTCTGATTCAAACTGACCAATGAGAAAGGTGCCTATGGGTTGGAACTTTTTGACTGGTGATAAAAAGGGAAAGACCTAGCCAGTCAGGGACTGTGGCCATTTTGAATTCTTCTATGCTGTTGGCTCCACCAGCTGAATAAAAGCCTTTTTCCTCTTAAATACGGTGTTTAGATGCTCTTTCTCTCCATTGGGCCTCATCTTCCTACAACAGCAATAGGTGTCTGAGACTAAAATTTCTTTTAGTGTTCTTGTTCTTGTCCCGCCTATTTGTCTTTGGGTTTCTCTGGAGACTCCTTCATAAATAGGGTCTGAGGCTTACAGTTCTTGCAGCTGTAATCCTATAATTACACAGGAATCAAACTGATGAGGTGATAAGACATAGAGACTTTTGTTTTTTGTTTTTTTGCTTTTGTTTTTGTTTTTGTTTTGAGACAGAGCCTCACTATGTTGCCCTCAGTAGAGTGCCATGGCATCATAGCTCACAGCAACTTCAAACTCTTGGGCTGAAGGGATTCTCTTGTCTCAGCCTCCCAAGTAGCTGGGACTACAGGCACCTGCCACAATGCCTGGCTAATTTTTTTTTTTTTTTTTGGTAGTTGTCATTGTTGTTTAGCAAGCACCAGCCCAGTTCGAACCCACCAGCCCCAGTATATGTGGCCGGCACCCTAACCACTGAGCTACAGGCAGCTAGCCATTCTCTAGACTTTTGATCAGGTGTCCTCTTCTTTTCTTTTTTTTTTTTTTGAGACAGAGCCTCAAGCTGTCCCCCTGGGTAGAGTGCAGTGGCAGCACAGCTCACAGCAACCTCCAACTCCTGGGCTCAAGTGAGTCTCCTGCCTCTACTTCCCAAGTAGCTGGGACCACAGGCACCCGCCACAATGCCATTTTTTGGTTGCAGCCATCATTGTTGTTTGGTGGGCCCGGGCTGGATTCAAACCCACCACCTTAGGTGTATGTGGCTGGTGCCTTAGCCATTTGAGCCACAGGCGCTGAGCCAGGTGTCCTCTTCTTTTAATGAGCCTGTATCCTTATGCTATGACTGTCATAAGAACTTTTCAGCTTGTTCTTCCCCCTTAGGTGAGAAAGAAAAACCAGAGATGGCTGGAGGTGCACCTTTCTCTTGTCCCAAGTTGTTTAGGATCTTTTTTTCTTTTTCTTTTTTTTTTTTTTTTGAGACCGAGTCTCACTATCTTGCCCTGGGTAGATTACCATGGCATCACAGCTCACAGCAACCTCAAACTCTTGGGCTCAAGTGATTCTCTTGCCTCAGCCTCCCAAGTACCGGTAGCTGGGACTACAGGCGCCCGCCACAATGCCCAGCTATTTTTTTTTTTTTTTTGGTTGCAGTCGTCATTGTTAAGCAGGCCCAGGCTGAGCTTGAACCCACCACCTTCGCTGTACGTGGCCGGCACTCTACTCTCTGAGCCTGTTTAGGATCTTGTAAAGCCCAAGTTGGTTAAGCTCTGGCAAAATTATTTCCCTCAATGGCAGGTTTTGTTAAGCACAAAAGAATATTTTGGGTGTATTTCAAAATGGTTACTTTTGGCTTGGCGCCTGTGGCTCAAGCAGCTAAGGCGCCAACCACATACACCTGAACTGGGGGGTTGGCATACAGCCCAGGCCCGCCAAACAACAATGATGGCTGCAACCAAAAAAATAGCTAGGCATTGTGGTGGGCACCTGTAGTCCCAGCTACTTGGGAGGCAGAGGTGACAGTTTGAGGCTCTGTCTCAAAAAAAAAAAAAAAAAAAAAATGGCTACTTTTCCTCTTGCCCTTTCAGAAGCACAAGGGAATTTTTCTCCCATTTTCCTTTCTTTTATTTATTTATTTATTCTCCCATTTTCATTTCCAAGTATGTGCTGCTAATACAGTGAAGTACAATTATTTTAAAAATTGTCGTATTTTGAATTTATATTCTGAGATCTTGATAAATTTACCTTTTTTTTTTTTTTGAGACATCTGTTGTCCCCATAGAGTGCTGCGATGTCACGTCACAGCTCACAGCAATCTCCAACTCTTGGGGTCAAGCAATTCTCTTGTCACAGCCTCCCCAAGTGGCTGGGACTACAGGCACCAGCCATAATGTGGCTATTTTTAGAGACTAGGTCTCACTCTAACTCAAGCTGGTCTCCAACCTGTGAGCTCAGACAATCTACCTGGCTGAGCCAACCACAGTACTAGGATTACAGGCAAGAGCCACCCCACCCAGTCAAAAAATTACTTTTTAGTTATAGTAGTTGATTTGTACATTTCACGGGCTTTTATACATGTATAATCTTGTCTTCCTTAATTAGAAAGAGATTTATTATTTCTTTTCCATTGTTATGCTTTTTGTTTCTTTCTCTTGATTTATTGTACTGGCTAGGATATCCAATATTATACTTTAAAAAATGGTTTTAAAACACAATTTATCTAGCTCCTGCTTTAGGGAAAAAGATCCAATAGTTCATCATTTAAAATGATGTTAACTGTAGATTTTTCTGTAGATGTCCATTATTGGATTGAGTAACTTTCCCTTTATTCCTGGTTTATTGAGAACATCTTGTTTTTTCATCATGAATGGATATAGAGGGCTGGGCGCCTGTGGCTCAAGTGGCTAAGGCACCAACCACATACACCTAAGGTGGCGGGTTCGAATCCAGCTGGGGCCCACCAAAACAACAATGACAACTGCAACCAAAAAATAGCCAGGCGTTGTGGCGGGCACCTGTGGTCCCAGCTACTTGGGAGGCTCAGGCAGGAGACTTGCTTCAGCCCAGGAGTTGGAGGTTGCTGTGAGCTGTGATGCCACCACACTCTACCCAAGGGGACAGCTTGAGGCTCTGTCTCAAAAAAAAAAAGAAAAAGAAAAAAAAAATGAATGGATGTAGAATGTATCAAATGATAATCCTGCATGTATTGAGATGATCTTTTACTTTATTCTCTTTTATATTTATTTATTTATTTATTTATTTATTTATTTATTTGCAGTTTTTGGCCAGGGCCAGGTTTGAACCTGCCACCTCCTGCATAGGGGGCCGGCACCCTGCTCCTCTGAGCCACAAGTGCCACCCTTTTTACTTATTTATTTATTTTTGTAGAGACAGAGTTTCACTTTATCGCCCTCGGTAGAGTGCCATGGTGTCACACAGCTCACAGCAACCTCCAACTTCTGGGCCTAGGTGATTCTCTTGCCTCAGCCTCCTGAGTAGCTGGGACTACAGCGCCTGCCACAATGCCTGGCTTTTTTTTGTTGTTGCACTTTGGCCCAGGCTGGGTTTGAACCCGCCACCCTCAATATATGGGGTGGGCACCCTACCCACTGGACCACAGGCACTGCCCACTTTATTCTCTTAAAATGGCAAATTACATTGATTCATTTTGAATGTTAAACTAATCTTTTGTTGTTGCTGTTTGGTTGGGGCTGGGTTCGAACCTGCCACCCTCGGTATATGGGGCTGGCGCCCTACTGGCTGAGCCACTAGCACCACCCAGAATGTTAAACTAATCTTGAATTATTTGTATAACCCTCACTCATGATGTATTTATTATCTTTTTTAACATTTGTATATATTCTGGATTCAATTTGCTAATATTGTCCAAAGAATTGTGTGTGTGTGTCCACATTCATGAAAGATAATGGTCTGTTCTTTTCTGTTCTTAGAATGCCTTTCTTAAATTTTAGTTGCTGCCTAATCCTAGCCTCATAAAACAAATAAGGAAGGATACTCTACATCATGTTCTGAAATCTTTCATACAAGATTAATGTTATTTCCTTCTTAAATGTTTGACACAATTCATTAGCAATAACTCTTACCTGGGAATTTACTTTGTCAGGAAGTATTTCTATTATACACACAATTTCTTTAACAAATGTAGTGTTACTTGGGTTTTCTGTATTTTTTTCATATCAGTTGTGGCAATTTGTGTCATTCAAAAAATTAGTTCACATCATCCCATTTGTCATTCTTGTTGGTATAAAGTTGTTTCTAATATTCTCTAAGCATCCTTTAAGTGTCTATGGGATTTGGAATAATAACTCTGCTTTCATTCCTGATACTTATAATTCACATTTGCTCTTTTGTTCACTGAATGATTTACATTGATGTTTATCAATTTTATCAATCTTTTCAAAGAACTGACTTTTTCTTCATAGTTTTTTCTATTCGTGTCTTTTCTATTGCATTGGTTTTTGCTATCTTTATTAGTTTCTGCTTTCTGCTTTCTTCTATTTGGGGGTTTAATTTGCTCTTCTTTTATTAGCTTCATAAGGTAAAGTCTAAGATTATTGAGTTTGAGCCTTGCTATTTTTCCAGTATAGGCATTCAAACTTACAAATTTCTCTCAAAGCACTACTTTAGCTGCTTCTCACATATTTTGCTATATTGTGTGTTTTTGTTTTTTTTTTTGAGACAGAGCCTCCAGCTATCCCCCTGGGTAGAGTGCCATGGCATCACAGCTCATAGCAACCTCCAACTCCTGGGCTCAAGTGAGTCTTCTGCCTCAGCTTCCCAAGTAGCTGGGACCACAGGTGCCCGCCACAATGCCCGGCCATTTTTTGGTTGCAGCCATCATTGTTGTTTGGCGGGCCCGGGCTGGGGATTCGAACCCGCCACCTTAGGTGTATGTG
>CAUYQV010026418.1:0-18516 GCA_963574575.1 Galagoides demidoff | reverse complement strand
GTCCCAGCTACTTGGGAGGCGGAGGCAGGAGACTCGCTTGAGCCCAGGAGTTGGAGGTTGCTATGAGCTGTGATGCCATGGCACTCTACCCAGGGGGATAGCTTGAGGCTCCGTCTCAAAAAAAAAAAAAAAAAAAGATCAGAAGATTACTTATTGCTTTTGATCTGACATTTTTTTATAAAAACAAGAAAATAACCTCTATGTATTGCTCTGAGTATAAAACAACTGCAAGTTAAATCAGTGCAGATACATTCACACACACACATGCACACACAGGTGTGTCTCTCTATACACATGAGATATAGATACCCGTACACAAACACACATATGTGGCCATAATGAGGCCTCCTGCTGTATGTATGGAGTTAAATAAGGGCCTTGTCACTCTTCCTGAGCCAGCTGGCTTAACTCTGAATTTTCAGCCTTTTCCTATAACCCTCACCTTGATCTTCTGGCTGCCCTACAAAATTATACATATAAGGAGAAAACTTCACCAAACTTTTAAGAAAAACAAAGTAAATACAGTAAGTACAATATATATGTGCTTTCTTTAAAGCAAATAGAATTAGTTTGTATTCAAATGCAAATCACACACAAACTCACTAGAGTCCCTTATCATACAGCCAATTTATCGAATACTGAATATTAAAAATTTTTTAAATCTAGTTGAAGAAAGAGGTGGTAATGTCCTCCTTACACGCTGGAAAAGATGTACTGTCATGATACACATCTGCTTTCTTGCCATCACTGAAGACCTATCATCAACAACCCTTTCTATATGTCACATTCCATTATTCTGCCTGTCTTACTAAGCACAGTATGAACACCATTCCTGTGATTATTATGAGCAAAAAATTGATAAAACTTAAGTGATCCTGCTCAGTATGTTTTTCTCATACATATTTAATATTTTTCATTTGGTTTGGGATTTGTTTTGTACATATTACGATGCAATCAGGAACTAGTAACACAGTAAGTGTATGTTCCTGGAGGACTGACGAGCAAAACAGCAAGACTGAAGTCGTGTTTCTTTCGTCCGTCCCTCATCAGTAACCAGTCGTTACAATTCCAATCTGAGTCAAAATCTCTCAACGATATCAGTCAATCTCAGATATTAGATAACACTTAACAACAAAAAAAGCCCAATTATTGCTTTTAAGATTTTTTTAAATATTTACCTAAAATTTGAGCCTTACTATCTACTGACATGATTTCAATTCCCTTTTCTATATTTTGTCCACCTGTGATATAACTTTGATCCACTGTTAGAAAAAAATAATACAAAATTAGCTTTATATTTTTATGTCACATAATGTGAAACCTTCTGAAATAATGCTGTCACTTATCTTTATATGAAAGCATGCACTAAAATGTGAACAAATTCCCTTGGAACAAGATTTCTAGAAACTCACCCATTGCGAGAGGAAAAATGAGGGCTGCTTTTTTTTTTTTTTCAGTGCACCCATTTCTAATCTAAACACTGAAGTTAAACATAGGAAAGAAGTTAAGGAGAGACTATTTTTTGAGAGAGGAAAAGATTAACATTCCTATGTCTTGACACAATCACTTAGGGACATGAGAAAGAACTTGCAGCAGAAGTTAGCTTTCAACTTCATCTCAGACAGATAGGCTTTCAAAATAGTTACATTTATTTGTGTTAATGTAGCACAGAAGGTGACAACGTTATATTGTCAACTTGCTCTGTTTAGTTATACAATACATTATATCATATTTTAATAGGATAAAGCTAAACTACCTAAAAGCAAAATGAATTTACGATTTTTATATTATCTCAGATTTTGAAAAGGGTTCCCTCAATACATTCACAACATAATACAAAATACAAGCAAATGAATTTTCTAGTTACCTTTTCATACGATATATAAAAAAAAAAGTCACTATTTCTCTAGTTTTCCCAGTGCTAAAGCGTAACTGAAAAAGCCTGTTAACAACAGATTTTGGGTGACTACAGACTATAATTC
The DNA here is from genome assembly GCA_963574575.1 of Galagoides demidoff. Taxonomy (NCBI): domain Eukaryota; kingdom Metazoa; phylum Chordata; class Mammalia; order Primates; family Galagidae; genus Galagoides; species Galagoides demidoff. The sequence continues at coordinate 16,534 of CAUYQV010026418.1, read as the reverse complement.
TGAAATGCTTTATAAGGTACCAATGTAATAGTTTGTTAAATATGTTATCTCACATGTATCCTCTGTAGCACTTTGTGGTTTCGTTTTTATAAAAAGGGAGAAAAAAACAAGTTCTCAGAGTGTGAATGCCAATGAGATTTATGATATAAATTAATCAAAACCTTTATAGGTTAAGTAACTGTGCTCTAAATAAATGAAGCTTCTTGGTCAAGGCCACATAGTGTGGTGTCAGGAGAAAAATCAGAATTCAGAGCCTAACAGACTTAAGTAGTAATCTAAACTATACTTTTTACGTTATATTGTATATGTGGCTATACATATCTTTCACAGCATTAGTTTCTATATCCATAAAAAACATATTAGTATTTCACATGTCTCTATGATTAATAAACTTAACAATATTATCATGGTACCCAAAGTAGGTAAAATGATGCATTTTATCCTTATCACAGGAACAGCTCCTCACAATCCAGGTTTCTTGCCTTCTTTTTACCTCCCCAAAATGACATTCTGCTTCACTTTCTGACTTACTGGCTGTTTATGATTGAAAATAAATACATTATTTTAGAAGGACGGAGAGGAACTGGTGTGCTCCCACCTAATGGGCACAAGGGGTATACGACACACCTCCTGGGTGCTCCCCACAACTCCAACAAAGACCTCACCTAACAAATGCAAACATTGTAACCTAATGGGCTGTACCCTCATATTAATCTCAAATTTCCAAAAAAGAAAATACATTATTGTTCCCACATACTTTTGAAAGTCATTCCAATGATGTTAATGTCACAAATTCAAAACTGTCCCTTTTTATCACCTAAATATTAAATTAACATAATTAATCTGAAGTGATTTTTACAAAGCTTTTCTATTCTATTCATTAACCTCAGTTTTCTTTTTCCCTCAAATGAGGTTAAATTGCTTTTCCAACTGAAAAAAATTTTAATAGGGTTAATAAGCAAGTGTACTCCTCTTTGTAAATATAATGGATTTCTTATGTTTGGGTTAAAGGAAATAAAATGTTTTAAAGATAAAATGTCTCAACTGTGATTAGCAAATGACCTTTCTCCTAAACAATTAGTTTGTCATAATGATTAAGAAAGAGAGAAGAAAAAAAACAAGAAAAGAAACAGGTGTTCCTTCTTTTATTATTTTTTTTTTTATTGAGATGTTCCTTCTTTTAAATAAAATTTCTTTAAGACCTATAGGAAAAGAATGCTTTCAATTTTCTTAAACTGAACTTCAACTTAACCTTATTAAAAAATAACCTGAAACTTATTTTCTTTATCAACTCATAAACTAGCAATTATTGTCTTAAAATGTCAAAGTGTCAGAAAATATAGAAACAAATGTCATTCTCTTTTCACCTTTATACAAGGAGAACTAGAGAAAGTCCCTTAAATTTTTCATTTATTAGAAAAATGTCTATTTTTATATAGACTTGTCTTTACAGTTTATCCCCCAAATGAATTTCTTTCACTATATATTGTACCTATAAAGGTCCTTGCACATTCTTATGTTTTGCTAATAACAAAATTCAACCTGAGATAATCAAAGACCATTTTTTATATGTTCTATAATTTTTAAGCATTAGTATTCTGTAATGCTTTTCTAAATAACAGAAAACAGGGCGGTGCCTGTGGGTCAAAGGAGTAGGGTGCTGGACCCATATGCCGGAGGTGGCAGGTTCAAACCCGGACCTGGCCAAAAACAGCAAAATAATAATAATAATAATAATAATAACAGAAAATAAAAAGAGCTTAAATGCAACATGCCAAACCCAGACAAACTAAAGGTGTAACAAATTGCCACTACAACAGAAGTACATTCTAATACCCTTTGTCTTTTTTTCCCCCAAGAGGTTCAGAAATGAAGTGTACATCAAATTTAAAAGCCATTTGGAGAAAACTTTTGCCAATCCCAAAAGCAAAAAGTAAAATAAGATCTCCACCTCCATCTTTAAGCAAGAAGACATGTAAATATCCAGGACAGTGTGTGTGGAGGTCATGAGAATCACAGGATAGTCATAAACCAGCACCCTACTTGCTTCTTGATTAAGGTTTAAACAGGTCTTCCTTCAGACGCTCAGAACTAGACTATCCTGGATTCCAGAGGAGATTCTCTCAGAAAGGTCTTACCTTCCTAAAAAGGGGCACACCCATAGTTCCCAATTCTCATTACAAACAACAGGGTTTTACAAAAAAAATCAGTTCTAAGGATAAAATAGTACTATCCCCAACATCCATCTGTGGAGACTGAGGGGTGGAGAGCTTGCCTACAGGTATGATGACAACGTACACCTGGAATGAGCAGCAGAACCCAGACCCACACGCCAGGGATTTCAAACTCCACACCCTTAACAGAAATGTCCTACCTCCGTCTTACCAGAACACTGCCATTTTAAACATTCCTATTTTTCCACTTAAGTCACAAAAGAACTGACATAAACCTGAATTATTTCTCAGTTTATCTGTCAGATAAATGGCTAAATACAGTTTACAGGTTTATAAAAATAATAGACGTTACAAAAATTCTATCAACATTCACTCAATAAAAATAACATTATGTCTAATGTCTTACCTTCTTTTTTCCTGATTTCCATGTGCTCTGCCCCTCTCAACTGGTAATAACTCAACGACAAAAACTAAGATATGCCACCACGAAACAGAGAAAGGAAAGTCTTAGTGGAAAATCCCTCACTGACACCTGTTAACTCCATGGTTATAGTTTATAACTGTGTGTATCTTGCTGCATGGAATTTCAGAATCCATAGACCAAATATTGACCTCATTTGGGTCCATATGTAATCTTGCTTTACGGGCAACTGAAAGTGGAAAGCAAGTTATTGCTATTATTATTTATCCTTTACATATTTATAGCCTGGCTCAGAGGCTCAACTCCTTAAGTGTCTGTTTGCTGCCCTCTTTTGAGGCACTTTTTAACCATCCTTCTGGTCTGAGAGACAGTTGCTCTCATTTCAGTTTCACTCCACCGGAAGGCCTACACTGCAAAGCTGAGCTGAGGAGAACGAGGACAGTGACCTACAGCTGAATCCAGGCGTTTGGTGCTTCCTGAGGCATGTGCCTCCCACACAGAGAACAGGACTCACCGAGGAGCCAGGTGAGGGAAGGGCACCACTCCCAGGGACTTGATGCAGCAACAATCAACCAGCAGTGAATTCTATGTTCCCCCTCACCCATCCACTTTTCCTGTACTAACATGGCCTGGGTTTTTTCCCAATCAATTCTGAGACAAATTTTGCTCAGAACCTGCTGTTGCTCTACTGCCATGTGTTAAAAAAATTCAATATTGTTAAATCAAAACCCATCTTTCCCTCTATCACAGCTTACATTTAAACCTGAGGGGGATGTAACACACTTATTACTGGTTAAGGGCAAAGATCCTTTTCAGTCAAGGCATTTATTCAAACCTAACCTTAGAAAAGTCAATATACTTTTCTAAGATTCCTGGACATTGATCAAGTTTTGACCAAAAACAACACTTCACACCTCCACGTAATGGAAAAAATCACATACAGAGATTTGCTCATGGAAAGTGTTTTTGCTATGTTTATTTAATGAAGTTATTCATATTGAAATACGACAACTACAAATGGCACAGCCTCCCTGACCGACAACCCTAAAATAGAAGCTCCTTGCTATATTATTCTATGGTCTGCATTCTTACAGATTACACATGTGAGGCACAGATGGTCAATGTCAACTTGGCACCATTCCACCATCTGCTCTTTGTATAACTAATCAAGTTAAGAGTGTTAATCAAAGATTAAAGAAAGACGATGACATTGTTAAAACTAAGAGTCACCTTTTCTGAACTCTTTCAAAATATGTAATACATATACTAAGCACCTTCAAGGGTAACAACTTATCTATGATATATAAAACCTGTTTCAATTTCATGAAATTTAGTAAGTGTCTAAACTAAAACATTCATTTCTACAATACTCCACAGACATTTTTCTATGTAAGATGTAGAGAGTAAAGGAATTAACATAATGTATCCTTAAAAAAAAAAAACAGAAAATAAGTTGAATTTACAGAAGAACGAATAACAAGAAAAACGATAAAGTATAAACGTCCTTGCTAAGCATGTGTTTGATTTGCTACTAGACTGCATTAAGCATACTAATGGAGAAAAACTTCTATACATGCTAGCTTCTTATGCAATAGTGGTTTTAAAATTATATTTTGCAACATAAAACAACATTACCTTATAACTACTTTTTACATTTATTATATCGGAAAATCAAAAAATAAAATAACGTTGTAATACTAGACCTGATGAATTTATGACCAATTTGAGGCTATTCTTTATTTAAAAAAATGATTTTTTTCCATCTGAACGCAAGAAATATTATTCGTTACATAATGTCCAAGAAAATGATAGTAATTACTTACCTCTTTATACAAAATTATGTTATTACACAGATGTGTTATCATACATATATAAATAATGAGCACTTGAAAGCTCCCTAGATAGCATGCTAGATACACAAAAGTGCTAGACGGAAATACCAGCAAACATTTCTTCAGTACTTACTGCATGCCAAGCCCAGTTCTAGCTGCTTTACATCTATTACCTCTTCAGTCCTCAAAACACTCTATCCAGGATTGGCTACATAATTCTCAGGACCCAAGGCAAAACAAAAATGCAGGTCCTTTATTAAAAATGCAGGGAAACCCGCTTCTTCCTTTTTTGCATGTCTCTATCGCTCCACCTCTGGTGAGATACGTGCAGGACAGTGGCAGACCTTCACAGGTACTGGGCCCCTCCCCTGTCCCTGACACTCAGCACATGCACCATTGGCAGATTTTACTCCACAGCCCCACACCCAGGCCCTCGTGGGAGGTAGAGAAGGTAGGAGAAAGGGAACCCCAGGACCCCTCCAGAACTGCGGGGAGGTAGTACTTTGCAGGGCTGTGAGCCAGGCTCCACAGCTGCCTGATTAATGTCAAGATGGTGACCACATTAAATACCATCCTAAGCCCCAGATCATGTGCAGCATCACTGGTTGCATGCCCATGAAGTTGATTCTGACCCAAATAAAAACAAAGAAGATAATTAACCTCCCCAAAGTACCCCTCAACAGCAGAGGCAGAGTCAGCATTCAGACTCACACAAGGTTCAAATGCAATCCTGTCTCTAGGGCTTTATATGTCTTTGTATGACACTGAAAGGAAATTTAAAGAAATACATTCACAATCTCTAATTATCTAGTCTATTATTTCTAAACAATGATCCTGGCTTGGCACCTATGGCTCAAGAGGCTAAGGCGCCAGCCACATACACCTAAGGTGGTAGGTTCTAATCCAGCCTGGGCCCGCCAAATAACAATGATGGCTGCAACCAAAAAAAATAGCCAGGCATTGTGGCGGGCGCCTGTGGTCCCAGCTACTTGGGAGGCTGAGGCAGGAGACTCGCTTGAGCCCAGGAGTTGGAGGTTGCTGTGAGCTGTGATGTCAAGACACTCTACCCAGGGGGACAGCTTGGGGCTCTGTCTCAAAAAGGAAAGAACAATGATCCTGATCTCTGGTTTATCCATGCTAGGAAGGTCTATATACAATTATTAGTTATCAAATTATATACAAAAATACCAGAAAAAATGCCAAACCTTACTCATTTACGTAAATAAGACCCAGTTGTAGAAAGGTAACTATTTGCTGACTTTAATTTCCAGTAAAGTTTTAAAAAAGAGAGAGGGAATCTATTTGTACTCATTTGTAGTACATATATGCCTCACATAGTGATACCTGCATTTCAAAAGATCCAATATACTAAGTCGTATTTACATAAAGACGCCATCTCAGAAACCTTGAGCATGACTCCACACTTATGTTTTCAGAAACAGGAATGAATATGGAACTCCAAGTAATCACACAGCACGTGTCTAGCACTTCCATGCCTCTTTTTTTAGTACCTTTCCTCCTTTTTGGCCATTATCTCCTTTGCTAACACCTGGCACCATCACCATATATAATCACGAAGGAAGAGCTTTCTCTTCAATGTTCTCATTACTATACTAGCAAAGGATCTCAATGTCCCAATGTGTTCACTCTTTTTTTATGAATATTTATTAAACAAATCTAATTGCTCGGCACCTGTAGCTCAAGTGGCTAAGGCGCCAGCCACATAACACCTAAGGTGGCGGGTTCGAATCCAGCCTGAGCCCGCCAAAAAAAAAAAAACAGCAATGATGGCTGCAACCAAAAAATAGCCGGGTGTTGTGGCGGGCACCTGTGGTCCCAGCTACTTGAGAGGCGGAGGCGGAGGCAAGAGACTCGCTTGAGCCCAGGAGTTGGAGGTTGCCGTGAGCTGTGATGCCATGGCACTCTACCCAGGGGGATAGCTTGAGGCTCAGTCTCAAAAAAAAAAAAAAATCTAATTTTCTCTGCAGACTTTGTTTTCAGATTATCTAACAAATTTTGGATATTACTCGATTGTGATATTATGAATTAAATAAGAGCTTCCTCCATCCCCCACCACACACTCACACCACTCTAGGCTCTTTAGTAAATGATGAGTTAGCCTCTGAAAAGTGCGAATACATGACGGGAAGAGGGCAAAAGGTGGCTCTTTTCTTTGAGGACCCCCACCTTTGCCAAGGAGAAATCAATTCCTATTTTCTCTGGGGGGATATGGCAAAGAGCATCCCCTAGGAATTACACAGTACTGTAAGTCTCTATCTCTGCTTAAACCCTTTTCTCCTCCCACCTCCAGTTTGTAATCACTGGTCTTAATTTCCACAGTAAAAATGTGGTTTACAGTTATATCACACTCACACCCGGTAAAATCAAAAGTAAAGTCATTCTAACCTTCAAGACATGTATCCAGGTGGCCCACTCAGTGTGACTCAACCCGTACCAACTCCCAGGAGAGGTTGTTCTTCCAGTTACAATTTAGAAAACTACACTAAACCTGTAGGTTTACATACCTGCCTGAAGCACTAAAACTGTGAAGTCAAGGGCTGGGTCCATTAATCGTCTCTGGATTCGGCAAGATAACACACATATTAAGCACTTGATGAATAATGAAAGAATTTTCAGACATAATTCATAAGTTCATATGCGTTTATAAAGTAGGCCTACACCTGTGATCAGCAAATAAACTATGTGCATTCTATAAAAAATTTCCATTTAAAAGAAAAAACACTGACTTGCATTTTCAATTTTTAAAAAGCAAGAGTCATATTCTTGGTGTGTGCTCTATCACTTTTTTCAAATTCCAAAATGGCAATTATTGAAAATAGCTAATGCTGATAGTTCTTGGCAATATCCTTATGAAAACATATTAAATATAATTTGGACTTAAGATGAAAAGAATGCTCTCAACTCACTACAAAATTGAAGAGTATTATTTACTGACATCATTCATATTGAACTGAGAATGAGGTAACGCTGTCTAAATGGACTTTGACCAACTTCACTTAGTGAATCTAATAAGATAAATCAATAAGTATTAATTGACTGTTCGCTCAATTACTCTAAATGTTAAATCTTGAGTCCTGCCCTTTTAAATTTTCCTCCCATAGCATTATGATTGTCTACAAATTGTTTCATTTGGTCACTAAGTGAACATTTAATGGCCTTAGGTTAATTCTCTCTCTGAACCGTTACTTACAGTCTTGAAGTAAGACTGTCCAAGTAAGTCTTGAAGTAATTGTGTCCAATTAATCTTTGTTATCTTCCACCAGGCTTAACACAGGGCCTTATGTGCAATTAACAGGAGATGAGCAGGATGTGTATACGAATGAAAAAATACCACCCAATACTGTCAACACGAAAAGGATGAGTCCCAGGACCAAGATGTAAAGTTATAAGAAAAAATGTTTCTTTCCTTTTTTTATTTCCCTTCACGTGAGTTTTTTAATATATATATATACATATTAATGCATTTATGGAGTACAATGTGCTGAGTTCACATACAATTTGGAATGCTTCCATTGTACTGGTTAATATATCCCTATCCCCAAACTACAGATGCTGGCGTGGATGTGGAGAAAAGGGAACACTTCCGCACTGCTGGTGGGAATGCGAGCTAATATATTTCCTTTCGGAAAGAAGTTTGGAGAACGCTTGGGGATCTAAAAGTAGACCTGTCGCTCAACCCTGCAATTCCTCTACTAGGTGTATATCCAAAAGACCAAAAATCACTCTATAACAAAAATATTTGCATCACTTTTTTTCTTTGAGGAAGCAGAACCTGCCACATTTTATAGATGCAAAATTGCTAAAATGGAAAAGCCTCTCCTCTGTGACTTCTGATTTTGTTTTTCCTCCCTGGGAACGACCCTGCCCAAACTCACTTCAAATCCATATCCACAGGCCCCTATCTCTAAAATATCTCTTACAAACCTCCTGATACTTTTTCTTCTTTTTCTTTGATCAAAACGTGCATTTTCTCAATATAGTATACGGCACTTCTAGAAACTGAGAGTTACCTCACATCACACTGCAACATTTAATAACCAATAACCCCCAGTATCTATGTTTATTAAGTCCTATAAATACTTGAACCAGAATATCTAACTAAGAATAGAAAAGAACAGAAAAGGAAAGAAAAACACAGAAAAGAAGAGAAGAGGAGGGGAGGGGAGAAGGATAGGGAGGGGTCACCAACTTGAAGAGATGGCACTTTTTACAACTAACTCCCAACTTGACACCAGCCTCTCCCACCCCTTCCTTCCCTCCTCCCCATCAGGAAATAGTTTTGTTTCCCACTTCACTGGAAAACAGAGTTTCTCTATTGTCATGGTTATTTAAAAACAAAAAGACAAAGAGATAATGTTTCCATGTGTTATCTGCAGCTTGTAAGCGAAGTGAAAATTACACTTTCCCTTTTCAGTTATTATTAATATTATACATTTTTTTACAGTATAACACAGTTTGCCAAGCACATAACTAAATATAAAGCTCTGTATTAGAAGCAACAACAGGGATACAAATTAAGACACATGCTTTCCAATATTTTATTATATCACTTACGATATTTTAACGATTAACTTTATTTTAAAATTAACAAAAACAATTCTAACATCCCCCTATCAACCAAAAGTAGAATTCTACAAATAAAATATGGCACCACATGTATTTAAACACTGTATTCAAAAGTGTACTGAAACATTATAAGCATGCCTTTTTGTTTTGTTACCGTAATCACAGTTTGGGTTTATGTCACTTTTTCATAAGGAAATTGTTAAATAATCCTCAAATCTACTTTACCGCTTACCTTTCCCTTCCCTCTCTTTCATACTTTTAAGAACAAATATATTGTATCATCTTCCTCTCTTTTGCTTCAAAATGTCTATATATTACATAATTAGAAATATCTAACAATTTATACTCTTTTCTGCCCTTGGATGTGATACAGATCTTCTGTTCACTATGCCTGCAAAATAAAGATTTTTATTATAAACATGTATGACAAAATGAATTCGTATACAAATTCTTAATGGAGATTTATTACTAGCACAACACAGATAACTGTATTATTTTGCTGTCAGACCAGAATCAGGGTCCATACAGTTTACTACTGAAAAATCATGTAAGGTCATGAGATTCATAGCAACTAAGGAAAAGGGATATTATCTTTCATGCTACAATATTAAAGTCAGCAATGCACAATCTCAGCTATTGTTCATTCTGGCAAATCACCTCTGGCTGGCCGATTTATAACAGGTTGCTAATTATATGATGGCATATAAACATTGTGAGAAATTTCAAATGCCCACCCACTAGAAGTGTAACTACATGTACTTTAAAGATAGAGCAATTACCATCACTGGCCAACTCTGAAGGCAAATATTTGACTAGCAAGGCTGCCTGCTCACTAGTGTGAGTACTCACTGATACCAAATAAACCATATCAACAAAGAGAAATTTCCATTTAAATGACTGTTAGAAAGTCTGATGAGGTTAAACTGAGCCAGGACTGCAGAATTTTAATGATGGACAGAGTCAACCGACCTGTTTTGAAACAGCTACACGTTTGGGAATACGTGTGCGTGGGACTGTCTGGTTCTACGAGTAGTGCTGTCATCTCAGGGTTATGTTCCTAGGTAGCAGAATAAGTCATACACACTAACAGAGACAGTGAGGACAAAGGAAAACTGGCATTTACTGTCTGCCAACTATGAAACAAAATCCTGAACTAGACAGGTTCAAGCACATTATTTTGTTTAGTACTCTAATTAACACTGTAAAGTAAGTTTTAGCATTGCTACTTCTTTTACACTTGAAGAAACAGAGGCCGTGAAAGAGTTAACTTTGCCAAGGTATCCAAGTAGGGAAGGAGTGGGATTCGAATCTGAATATGTCTGGTGACAGATCTCAACAAGTCTGTTTGTCTTTCTGGGACTTAGTTTCTACAGCTTATATTGAGCTTTAAAAATACTTCCCCGGCATTGTTTCTGATTCTTTTCGTTTTGTTGTCTTCTTCCAGTGAAGGGGGTGCGGAACAGACATAAGGTGTATTAATGCTCCAAAAAAATAAACATTAAAGAAATGGGTTGGTTAGTTATCTCCACTCAGGGTTAGTGATACTGAGTTCTCCATCTACACATATAAAACAGTATTTCAGAACTCCACATTCAATGACAGAGTCCAAAAGGCAGGTCATCCACCGTGGTATCTGATGTTTACAACATACTATAGGTTTGTTCTGAAGCCCACAAGTATTTGTAACTTATGGGTTGTGTTAACCTCGCTTACAGTATGCAAAGAACAGTGAATAATTTAATGCATTAGCAATAATTATCACACAGGGTTGGTTTGATGATTAAGAGAGTATGTGTAAAACAGAATGATGCCCGGCACACAGCCTGCTCTACAAAGTGCTATTTATTTATTTATTTATTTCTGAGACAGACTGTCAATATGTTGCCCACAGTAGAGTGCAGTAGTCACAGCTCACAGCAACCTCAAACTCTTGGGCTTAAGTGATTCTCTTGCCTCAGCCTCCCAAGTAGCTGGGACTACAGGTGCTTGCCACAATGCCCAGCTATTTTTGATTGCAGTTGTCATTGCTGTTTAGGAGGCCCAGGCCGGGCTCAAACCTGCCAGCCTCGGTGTATGTGGCCGGCGCGCTACTCACTGAGCTACAGGCACTGAGCCACTGCTACTTATTTTTATTATGTTTGATAATGTTTCTTATCATTTGTGAAACATACAGAACATTACATAATAAATTATAGACAATATTAATGGCTATGTAAAGCAATTCATACTTCCATGAACATACTATTTATTTTTAGTCTATCATTATTAGTTACTGATTATGTGTTATGTGTATTTAGAATGTACTCAGGAATATTTTCTCTACCATCAATCTAGGAAATTCAGAATGTACTATCATTGTTTTCAAAAAATGACCAAAAATTATTCCTCTTAAAACCATGCCAACAAATGAAAATGTTCAAAAAAAAATTAATATTATGTCCTACTTGTCCAGAGGCAGGAAAACAAACAAAATTCCTTACAGGCAATAAGCATACAAAAAATATCCATTGTAAGAATGTATATACTAGAAACAAAGAAAAAAACTCTTTTAAAAAATGGTGTAGTCCCAATAGTAGTGAACCATCCCAAATAAAACAAAACCAGCTGCGTGCGTGCATACACACACCCCAACCTTAATTAAGAACAGTAAATCTGAAGTATAAATACTAAATTCTCATAAATTTATGAATGGGGAAAAAATCATAGGATTCAACAGCTGAAAAAAACTTCACAAAGAATGTAGACATTGTAGAAGATCCTTAAAGAGCTATCCAAATAAACTATCACGGAGGTGAAGGAAATACCGCCTAAACCCACCTCGGTCAATCTGCCCACCTCTGATGAACCAATGACCCACTCCAAAAAAAAAAAGAAGGAGAAGACGGCACTGAAGAGGAGGGAAGCTGCACTACCCACCCCAATTAGATAATCTATAAATTCCCTGAGATCTCCCCACCTTTCAGACACTAACTTCTCAAGTGAAAATCGTCAGATACCATCAAAATTAGAGTTAGCTAATTGATGAGCTCTGCCATGGTGGAAAAGGTGTGATGTTTAACACAAAACACTAAGTACCTTTCTCCCTGAAGACTTTTTCATTCCTTTGGACTTCCTGCTCTTTCTTCCTCACCTACAGTGGAGCTAGACCCCTCCCCTGCCACCACCTGTTTCCTGGTTTTTACTTCATCGCTCCCCTGAAGAGTCATGGTGAACCTCCCTCTGATGAAACTCAGAAAAGAGAACTGGGAAGCCTCCCTCCTCCCTGCAACTCTGCTCATGAAATCTTCAGTTCACGTTCTTGAAAGAAATTTAGTTGCTTGAAAATTAAATCTGTGTCAGGAGAAACCGGAGAAGCATACTCTTGATTCTGGAAGCCCAAACCACACTCTAAGTTAGGATTTCCACCCCACTCTTCCTGGTGGACATGGGCACCTCTATCTAGCACACGCCCAGTCAGAAGACCTGGCTTCTGTGTCTAAGTCTTGGGTTTACTGCATCTAAAGAGCAGATTATACTTCTTAATCTCTGCTCTGGTTTTCCCCGTTCACCAAAAACAGGAACTAGAGGTATTCTTCAGTTTATATTTAAATAATTTTATTACTGGGAACATTTCCTTCTCTTTACTCTGATGGAATCACCACAAGTACTTTCTTCCTTTCCTATCGTCACTCACCACCCTACACACCAATGGTTTCCTCTCATATGTCCTGGAGACAAAATTCAATTTTGGAAACTAGTCAGAATATCACAGGTTATGAACCCAGCTTACATGAGTCTTACTTGAATCTTTTTTTTCAATGTCATACTTTTATTCTTCCTTTCCCAGCTGACAGGTAGGTAATCATCCTCTCGACTAACATCCACAATGAGCCTGGATGACATACTAAATGGGGCCACCAGGGAGGTCACAAAATCCCAGCAACTTCTATCCCCCTGCCCTGGCTAGACCAGTCCCAACGTGGGGACACCTCCTTATACCTCAAGGCCTTGTTGTTTTATACTAGACAAGAATTTACCTTCGTCAACTAAAAACAAAGCATCTGAGTACTAGCTACTAGCTTAAAAAAAAAAAAAAGTATATCTGGCATAATATTTAAGTAACCCAGTTAAGATATATAAAGCACATCATTATAACATGAGATTTACTTACAGTGTTACAATGAAATTATTAGGTTCAGGACAATTTACAAATTCTGAAAGGTTCTTTAGAACACATCATCCTGAAAGATACTGACTTTCCATCAGAACCGAAGATCTCGACTGGCGAGGGAATCTTGTGTCATACGCTCCCCTCTCTGAGAATGGTGCGTTCCCTACATGCTCCTACTCTACCAGCTCCTGCCCCTGCGATCTATGCAATCCACACAGGCTGTTTCAAAAGTATATACTAACAAAATGCTAAGAGCTATCAAGGCACAGAATATAAAATAAGGTCTGACCAATTTTAATACTAACTCCTTCCTTTCAAAGCACAAACTGCTGTTTTCAGCCTCAGCATTTTGCCAGATGACCAATTAAAAAGCATCATTATAAAACATAGTTTTACTGATGCCAGTTTCTCTTAATGACTCATCTTCAGTTGCACAGGCTTCTGAAGACAGATCAAATCATAACAAGAAAGGTGCAAACTGCTATTCTAAAGACCTTGACATCATAGGATTTCATACTGTCCTTATCAAATTCTCTCTTAGCTAATTCTAAGACAATAAAGAAATTGGGTATGTGCATATGTCTTTGTGTGTGTGTGATAATAGAAATACAGTAACTTAAAACTTTCTTAACATGCTGGCTTCCTTTCTGGCTTACAGAACACTTGACAATAAAAAACAATTCAGGGCAGTGCCTGTGGCTCAAAGGAGTAGGGCACTGGCCCCATATACCGGAGATGGCCGGTTCAAACACGGCCCTGGCCAAAAACTAAAAAAAAAAAAAAAAAAATTTTTCAAAGTCTCACACAAAATTTTAATGACCTGACAAAAATCATTCATTACAATGGAATGTCTGATTTCCCAGGAAATCTTTTACTTTCCTAATACCATTCTCATTCATAAAGAAAGATCTTTCTAGATCTTTCTAGAATGCTTGCTATATCATCTAAATAAATCTTTTACATAGTAAATAGTCTTTCATCACTTACAACAAGTTCTGTTTCAATAATGATGAGTCCAATTACTAAGGAAACAATGAATGCCAGCAGTACACTATAGCTTTCTGTCTTTTAAAACTACCTTCCTCTTCCTCTGACATAGCAACCTCCCTTCATCTAAAGTCATTCATTCTATAAACAATTATTCCTCAATTATCATCAGGTATATTATCCTCATAAAAGTTGTTAATTTCTGTTCCTAATTAACACTGTCACCTACTTTCTGGTTACTCCTATCTGGAGTAAGCCAGAAGGGAAGATGCATTAAGGTATAAATCACTTAATTACTTTCGTTGCCCCAGGGAATACACGAGATCACCAAAGAAAAATAACAAACAGAAAAAAAAAAAAAGAAGAAGAAGAAAAAGAGGTCAGAAGCATCACTTTCACAGAGAAGAACAAGCCAATGGTAAAAGGATAAATGATTTTTAGGCAAGATCTTCTATATGCAGGATAACAACTTAATTGCTTTTACTCAGCATTTACCAAACCAAAGTCTAACTACATACTTTACACACGTGTTCATTATTTTATACTTAATTTTAATAAAGTACATCAGGTAGGTAACATTAACATCTCCAATTACTAGAGAAGCAGCTGGGGTCTGACACTCTAAGTCACTGAACCAAGAATAAAACAGGTGAAGCTGGGGCTCTTGCAGCATATTGGGGTAACTCCTTCAGGAATGCTAATAGTGTGATAGTTGTCAGGCACCGTGAAGGGACACTGTGGAAGATTCCATACAAGAAGGCGACACACCTAGACTTGGGTGCTCCAAACACAGATCCTTAAATTGAAAGTCGTAGTATGAATTTCATTACTTCTTAGTATTTATAACAAGATGTTCTATCTACCTAAATGGCACATTATTGCTCATAATTTTTATAACTGTTCCACATTTTTAAAAAACATGTCTCAAGGAATACCATTTCTTCCAAAGCATTTGTAAATACCACACAGCAATTGTTTTTACTACATCAGATTAAAAAAATTAAAAAGCAACCATCCTTTATAAATTACTGACATAGTATTCTTTTCACTTTAAAAAAAAAAGTTCAGAATTTTATATTCTGCAAAAAATATCAATGATTGCATTGCAAAGAGACTGACATACATATGAGTTTAGAAATATCTCATTAACTATAGGCTTTGCAGATTTCCAAATTAATTTACAAAATCATTCTGAATTTTCTTACACACTCTACAGAACTCATTTTTAAATTACTTACATTCTGTATTTGTGTACTGTTAATCCCTTCCCAAAAAAAAAAAAAAAATCTATCAACAGAAAGAATCAAGTATGAATGATCATTCTTCCAAAAATCAAGGTTAATCTATTTTTACTACCTATATCTTTCTGTTGGATTAAAGCATGAAAGATTCAGAGATGTTATTAACCTTCCTATATAATAACTTTCAAAGATTTGTCTAAGAATTTTGCAGGTTGTTAAATATTGACCATGGACTATGGTAGGATACAACGACTGACATTTAACATAGCAGTTTTTATATTATTTTCTTTTTTCTTCAGGAGAAAGGAAGGAATCTACCAATTCCCTCATCTTACTAACGATCATGCTGCAAACAGGCAATCAAAGGCAGTGTTGTGGATGTGCTTCAAATGAAATAATAAGGAAAGGAGAATACACACACCCCTATAGTCTTCACCCTCACCCAGGATTAAAATATTTCTGCACTGGTGGGGTCTCAATTCATAACACTAAAACACATTCCAGTTAAAACAACCCAAATTTAAAGATATATATGAAATAGCCTAAATTGTTCAATTAAATAATTTCTTATTTGGGGCTGTATTTTCCTTTATGTTTGGGAAACAGTATTTAGCAAAGAATAGATGTTTATATCACCTTAAACTAATAATAAAATAGCACCTCATACTACAAAGGCTACAAGGAGCATTTAGTAATTGCCCACCTCAAGCTTCTCATATTA
This sequence comes from Galagoides demidoff, assembly GCA_963574575.1. Classification (NCBI taxonomy): domain Eukaryota; kingdom Metazoa; phylum Chordata; class Mammalia; order Primates; family Galagidae; genus Galagoides; species Galagoides demidoff. The sequence continues at coordinate 421 of CAUYQV010026418.1, read as the reverse complement.
CAGAAAGGAAAATGAGACAAAAACAGGTAAATAAGTTGCTCAAAATCATAAAGTTAGGTGGTCTCTAAACATCTGAGGCTATGATGCTAGGCTTCCGACTCACGGAAAATAAGAGAGCAATGGTTTTATTTTCCTGGGACCATACACATACTTTACTCTGTAACACTCAATAGCATATAGCACCTTTAAAGAATAATTAGGAAAATGCAAATGGAGTTAATGGTAGCATTAGTAACCATCCAGCTGACCACCTTACTCCCACTCTTAGTGGGCCGGCTACTTTGCTGAGAAGAAAATTTTCATTAAGCTTGATGCCCACAGTTGACCTGTGCCCATAGCATACGGTGACAAGACGTCCCGCTTTTTAACAATTTGTCAGGTGTCCTGCGGCGTTTTTTAAAAGTCCTGATTTTTGGAAAGA